>JAXIVD010000384.1:137294-144896 GCA_036785275.1 Cancer borealis
GTTTGGAGGCGAGGAATGTGAAGATAAAGGGAAGGGAAGTATTACCCCTTACGAGGTTACGAGACATGATAGCGGGTTACGCCTTGTGTGTTGCGGGACTCCACGGCGGCTGGCTTGGAGGCGTGGGAGCTTGCGTGGCGGGAGGGACAGGGAGAGGGAGAGAGTGAGTTGCCAGCGAGTATTAAGGCGAGGCTTGTTTAATGTTTTATTTTCTCTTCGTTCTCCAAATTTTCCTGGCTTTCCCTCTTTCTTCTTTGTGTTAGCAACGTATCCTATCTTGTAGACAATTTCTTTCTGCATCCTCTCGTATGTTTTGTCATTGTTCTGTGGTTTGCTTATGAGCGGAGCAGTGATTTGTGAAAGAGAGTCTCATTAGGCTATTTTGTAGTGCGAGGCGGCGTAGGTTGTGTGAGAAAACCCGTGCGCGCCGGTGGTACGAAATGGGCCATCTCTGCCAGAGTAGATGGAAGCTGAGATGCAGTGAGGGATTCAGTTATCCGCTAGCCGTCACCAAGACATCTCGCGCTCTGAGCTCCTCACCAACATTGGCATAATTTTGTCTGTGAAACCTCCTCATATTAAGGGAGTGGGTTATTCGACACGGCCCTGTTAGATATAGGGGTATATTGGTTTGTAGGCTAGACATTAAGGCCCTGTCTGTAGAGGAAACGGTTACAAGCAGAGGCACTGAGACGAGAGTGTGGTGACAGTATCATTAACACCTAGCTAGCGGTGAACTCCACCTAGAATTTTGTAAGACTGTTTGTAAGACTGTCCGGGGAAGTAGTTTCGGCGTTGTCTGCGTTTTGTCGGCGTTGTCGGCGTTGTCTGCGTCTTGTCGGCGTTGTCTGCGTTGTACGGCGTTGTCTGCTTTGTCGGCGTTGTTTGGTTTTTTCGGCATTGTCTTCGTTGTCCTCATTGTGAGAGAGAGAGAGAGAGAGAGCCTTATCATCTGGGCCTCTTGTTTTGATAACACAGACCGAAAAGTAATCCCCGTCTTAGTGTTAATTAATTACGACTCATATAACGCACTGTACGGTGAGTCACCCCTTCGCAGGAGGCTAGTTTGTGCAGGGTGTTATTAGAGTCGAGAGGAGTTATTATTCAACCAGAAGTGGGTGGAAAGACACCTTGTGGTGGGCGGTATTCTGCTTGGAGCGATAGCTCCTTGTCTATGCACTGTAATCTCGTGCTCACTGTAAGTCTCTTTAGAATATAAGGAGGAGAAGATGGTTACATAAGGGAGATTCACTTGTTCTTTGGAGAGTTAAAAGAACTGGCGACGTCTTAACGTAGTAATGGGGGTGGCTGTAGGTGTTTGTGTTTGGGGGGCTAAGAGTGCATAGGTTCTGTTAACCATGGCACTTCTTGTGCTAAAGCCTATTGTCCAGCCACCGGCCGTGTGGCCCTCGGAAGTGACTAGTCCTACGGGATAGTCGACTCTTTCCTTGTCCTTTGGTGGATTAAAAGGACGTATAAACATCAGCACTATAGTTCGTACACACCCGTAACGTGGATGTGACTGGGTTGGTCATAAGTGGACACCCCGGCACTAGGGCATAAGAACCGTGTCCGTTAACGTGTGACCGTTAAAAAAAGTTGGCGACCTCGCCAGGATTACTAAAGAATAACAAGTGAGGTAGAAAAACAGCGTTAGTGTGTTGTTAGTGTGAGCCCACACACACTGTAACGATGGAAGACAATCCTACTGTAATTATTTCCCTCGAGGGTGGACTCGGTCCGAGCCAGTCCATGTACGTGGCGTTAGTGAACAGCCATGCCTAGGTGAAGATCGGCCCGTAGTCTGTTTAGTTGAGCATATTACTACAGGACGATTACACTTTTGCTCAGGAACTGAACAGCCCCTGCAGCATATAATGGGGCCGTGTTAGTTCTTGTGAGAACGTGATGGGTTCACAGAAGAATGAGTCAAGCTTGCCAGGTATTGCTGACTGTCTCCAGTCAGTCGGAATGGCAGAGCAACTGAGATTTCAATTGGAAATGAAAGAGGTTGGAGATAGAAGCGAGAAGATTAGAAGTTGAAGGGAGGAATGAAGAAAGAAGGTTATGATCTAGAAGTCAGAAGGTTGCAGGTGGAGAAGCATAGAGGATTTTGAATGGGAAAGATCTAGACTTGTGGCCAACTTCAACTCATAAAGGGAGGAGAAGGAAGATAACTCAGTTGAGCGCCAGATGGTAAGGAGTCTGCAGCTCATACCTGACTTTGACGAGCAGAAAGGTTGCAGAATGGTTTAGGAGGTTTGATAAGAAGAGCGGCGGTGGAGTTTGTTGGCCAGTAGAAGATGGTTGGTCTTGTGGGCCAATAAACTGAAAGGCAGAGCTTTGGAGGCCTGCGACAATATGTCGGTGGAAGACCTAAGAAAGCTTATGAGGACTTCAAGGCTGATATCTTGAGGGTCTTACCAGCTGCGGCCCAAAGCCTATCGCTTAAGGCTCCGACAGGTGGGAAAAAAGAGACCTGGTGACTCTTACCTCGAGTGTGCCCGCCATTTAGAGCAGGCATTTAAGAGATGGATCATGATTAGGGAGGGGTGGATACTCTCCGCGACCTGGAGGAAGTTGATGGTGATGGAGCAGTTTATAAATGCGGTTGACAAGGAACTGGTGCCTCTCCATGCGGAGAAGCGGTTTTAAGACACTGAAGGAGACTGCCACCTGGGCTGACGACCATTGTGTTAGCCCATCGATCTGGAGCGCTCGTGCTGGGAGGGTGGATTCAAAGAGGGAGGACCACGAGGGCCAAGGGGCGGTGGTAGTGCTGGTTCTGGTGCTCCACGTTCCCCCTCCACGAAATCACGGCTTTGGCAATAAGAGCGGGTTCTTAAGTCTCAAGTCCCCGCTGCCCTTCAGGGCCAAAAGGAGGATCAGGAGGAAAGATGACCTTTAGTACTCCAAAATACGATAACCAACCTACGTGCAGATAACTGCCATGCCAAGGGGCATTTTCGATCTCAATGTCCCAAACTTGTGACAGCGGGCCCCTCTCAAGACACCCCAGAAACCAGTTGCCTTGCTGGTGTGGCCCTGACCAGGGTCGTGAGGATAGGCTGCTCGCTCCTAAGTTTCACGAAGGGAGATAAAGCATTTGATGGGCCTTGTGTTGGATTGTGAGGAGGGGGTGTTCAGGTGGTTTCACCCTTGTTTTCCCCCCCTGATGTTGCTTCTTGTGACTCCAGCCTGACTCGGAGCTGGACTGGTGGTCGCCCATTTCTGTGTGGGGGCACTGTTGAAATTGACGGGGAGCGAGTATCCTGTCACTGTCTCTGCGAGGACACTGGCGCACAACAGTCCGTGTGCCGAAATGATCACCGGGAGTAAGGTGACTTCTTCAAAGGCAGTGTTGTGTAGGGGCCTCAACGCTGTCGAGAAGTTTTGTGACAGCTGAGGTTGAAGCTGTCGTGTCCACTGATCACCACTTCGAGCTACAAGTGGCAGTGGCGCGAACAACTTGCCTGTGGCAGGTGTTGATTTCCAGCTAGGGAATGACCTAGCAGGAGGGAGAGTTTGGGTGCCCACCCCTACGGGAGGTGAGGCCTCTGAGGGTGTCGGGGCATAGTGTGCCCGACTCTGTTGCTCGTTGTCACCGGTCGCAGACCGAGAGGGTGATGCAGGCTGTTGCTCCTGGGGGCCAACTGCGACAGAGGCAGGGCTACCGGAAGACGAGAACAGTGGTGAGGAAGAAGCTGCCGCTCCCTGGGGGCTGACTGCAAGGAGGCATGGTCCACCGGGTTGTTGGAGGGCAGTGAGGAAGAAGTTGTTGGGGGTTGTCACCCGGTCTCAGGCTAGACGGGTGGAACCCGGCTGCTACTCTAGGGGCTGACTGCGACATAGCAGGGTCACCGTCAAAACGAGAGCAGTGTTAGTCATCTAGATGAGCCAGAGCCGGGCTCTCCAGTGAGTCAAGGTGTGGGGGGCTGACTGCCGCAGTAGGCAGAGCCACCCATAGAAGCACCTGACTCGGCAGAGGTTGTCGCCGAATGTGAGGAAGGAGTGTTGAGGACAGAGGAGGTCTTGTGGTTGGCATTCCTCCACTCTGCGGGGCACCTCGGAGGAAGCACCCAAGCGGTGGTGTTTCCTGGGTTGTGAGGCTGTGGTGTCCTCGGTACTCAGTCCAGGGGGCCCCAGCCTGGTGTGTCGAGACAGTTTGTTTGGGGGGTCACCTCCGAGGGAGGGGAGACTTCCAACTTCTGCGGCGGGGAGTTGGAGACTCCCACCCCTTGCGGAGTGTACCGGGAGACAGGGAACAGGCTGTTTCCCTTGTCTGGTGACTGTTTGGACGGGTGAGGCCCACTCTGGAGGGTCCACCCCATTTTGGCCGATGAGGAAGTGTGTGGGATGAGTCCACACCACGCCTCAGGCCCCGGGGCAGAACCAGGGGAAAGTGTCGGTACCGCCCCTGCCGACAGATCCTGTGGTTCCCGTCCAACCTTACTTGTATTGAGCCGGCGTTTGCTCATCAAGGGACAGAAAGGAGACCCGGAATTGGCCCCTTGTTTTGCTAAGGTGGGAAGGGGAGATAAGGGGAATAGAGGAGTTCCTGCTGCAGAAGGGGGGTGTTACACCGCAGGTCGAGGGGAGAGTGATGGGAGTGATGTTCTACAGGTGGGTAGTGCCCCAGGATTTGAGGGAGGCCCTGGTACTGTTAGCACACGAGGGACCTATGGCTGGACACCTCGGGGTCCACAAAACTCTCGCCCGACTGCGGGGGCAATTTCTGGTGGCCCTGGTATGGCCAGAGAGATTACTGAGTTGCTGAGGAGTTGTCACACCTGTCCAGATGGTGGGCAAATCCAACTCGACTCCCCCTGTTGCACCCCTATATCCTATTCCCGCTGTGGATCCTTTCTTCCACCAGGATCCTGAATCAGTTGGTGTTTGGGGCACCGAGTGCGTGGTCCTTTGGACTTGGTGAGGGAAAGCCTGGTGTGCTCCCACTCTGACCGCCCGGAGTCATTCCTGAAGAACGGGTTATGTACTCAGGGAAGGACTGGTGAAGGCACTGGAAGTAGCTCCGCACCATCTTGTAGCCGCGCAAAGAAGAGGATAAAGATACTATGACCTAGAAGGCCAAGTAAGATACTTTTTGCACCAGGGGAGGAGACTACCAAGGTTCTGGGCTCGGAACTGGTGGTTCACCGCAGAGCACTTGGGGGCAGTGCGGTGTGCTGCTTGGGGAGAGGTTGCAGCACCTGGGAGGGAGTGCAGAAGAAGAAGATTCACTGTCAGAGTGAAGTGGCTACCACCGTGTTGAAGCCCAGGGATAAGCGTGAAAGTTCTGTTCAGTTTCGACTGGGACTCTGACGAAGACCAAATTGGAAGAGCAGCTGAACGCCACCCCAAAGGAACACTCCTGACACTTCTGCCGAAATACCAGAGCAGGCCCCCAAGGAAGATGCGAACCCCGCGGGGGAAGAAGAAGTACATCCTGGGTGCAAGAAGTTTTGGCTTCCTCTTGACTTCCTGTCTATGAAGTCCACTGGCTCGTGGGAGAGAGGACGTGTCACATAGGGACAGGTGTACTTGGTGAGAGTACGAGTCGGCAGGTTCTTTTCACGGACCGTGCCGGGGAGAATGGCCTTATTTTCGTGGCCGAGAGGGCAGAGAAGATGGGGTGGCCGACTGCTTGTTTCGGGCCCGGAATCACTCTTGCTGCTTAAACATTTTTGAAAGTCCGTCAGGTCTTACAAAATGTTTTCCTTTAAGAGGGGGGCGTGTTGCGGGCCCCGCCCGTCACCATAACATCGTCTGGTGAAGATGGGAGTCAACCCCCACAGAGAAATAGAGAGTCCCTGAGAGCGAGAAGGAAGAATGTTAGGCTGGTAAGGAAGAAGGCCACGCTGAGGCTATGACACTCTGTGCGGTGCTCGGTCAGGTGATAGTAGTGTCGACTAGAGAGGTTGGTCCGCGCCCAGTAGCAACAGATGTGCAGCATCTCTGAGGAGAAGGAATGGAAGCGGCATGCAAGGCATCAGGACAGGTGTGTGCTTTCCACATCTGTAGAAGTGTGTGGCGAAGAGGTGAGAGTCGCGGAGTGTGCATTGTGTCAGCTGAGTACGGCTAGGTATGAAAGAGAGTTACACAGTCCCTTGTGTTAGTTTGGAGGCTGAGGAATGTGAAGATAAAGAGAAGGGAAGTATTAGCCTTACGAGGTTACGAGACATGATAGTGGGGTTACGCCTTTGTGCTTGCGGGACCCACGCGCGCTGACTGGAGGCGTGGGAGCTTGCGTGGCGGGAAGGACAGGGGAGCAGGGGAGAGAGTGAGTTGCCAGCGAGTATTAGGCGAGGCTTGTTTAATGTTTTTATTTTCTCTTCGTTCTCCTAATTTTCCTGGCTTTCCCTCTTTCTTCTCTTGTATTGCAACATATCCTATCTTGTAGACAATTTCTTTCTGCATCCTCTCGTATGTATGTCATTTGTTCTGTGTTGCTTATGAGCGGAGCAGTGATTTTGTGAAAGAGAGTCTCATTAGGCTATGTTTGTCGAGGCGGCGTGGATGCTGATGTGAGAAACACGGCGCGCCGGTGGTACGAATTGGGCATCTCTGCACAGAGTAGATGGAAGGGCTGAGATGCAGTGAGGGGATTCAGTTACCCGCTAGCCCGTCACCAAGAACACCTTGCGCTTCTGAGCTCCCCACAAATTGGCATTATTTTGTCTGTAACCTCCTCATATTGGGAGTGGGTTATTCGACCGGCCTGTTAGATAAGGGGGTATATTGGTGTAGCTAGACATTAAGGCCCTGTCTGTAGAGGGAAAACGGTTACAAGCCAGAGCACTGAGACGAGTGCTGGTGACAGTATCATTAACACCTAGCTAGCGGTGGAACTCCACCTAGAATTTTGTAAGACTGTTCAGTCTCGGGGAAGTAGTTTTCGGCGTGTCTGCGTTTTTGTTCGGCGGTTTGTCGGCGTTTGTCTGCGTCTTGTCTGGCGTTGTCTGCGTTGTCGGCGTTGTCTGCTTTGTTGGCGTTGTTTGCTTTTTTCGGCATTGTCTTCGTTGTCCTCATTGTGAGAGAGACACAGAGAGAGCCTATCATCTGGGGCCTCTTGTTCTGATAACATAGACGAGGAGTAATCCCCGTCTTAGTGTTAATTAATTACGACTCATATAACGCACTGTACGGAGTCCCCTTGCAAGAGGCTACTTTGCAGGGTGTTATTAGAGTCGAGAGGAGTTATATTCAACCAGAAGTGGGTGGAAAGACACCTTGTGGGCGGTTATTCTGGTTGGAGCGATAGCTCCTTGTCTAGGCACTGTAATTTCGTGCTCACTGTAAGTCTCTTTAGAATGTAAGAAGGAGAAGGTGGTTACATAAGGGAGATTCCTTGTTTTTTGGAGGGTTAAAAGAACTGGCGACCTCTTAACGTTAATGGGTGGTGGCGCTAGGATCTGTGTTTAGGGGGCTAAGAGTGCACTAGGTTCCTTAACCAGGCACTTCTTGTTTAAAGCCTATTGTCCAGCTACCGGCGTGTGGCCCTCGGAGTGACTAGTCCTACGGGATAGTCGACTTTCCTTGTCCTTTGGTGGGTTAAAAGGACGTTTAAACATCAGCGCTAGAGTTCGTACACACCCGTAACGT
>JAXIVD010000384.1:145096-162596 GCA_036785275.1 Cancer borealis
CACACATCATTCATAATTTTATACTATATGTTTATATTAATGTTTATATTAGAATTGTTTCTCCAAATTTTCAAATCCTATGCAGTCAACCCCTCCCACCAGACAGTTTTCTATGGAAAGAAATTAGTATCATAATCTAATCACTATTAATAGTAGTCTGACAATACATGTAAACCACTATTGAGATCTATTATAAGTGGATAATACCAGTTTCCTTCTCTTCAAGAAGGACAACGTGGTTTCAAAACCGCATGGCCCCCTGTTCCCCTTCAAAATAATATTTCATGGTGTATAATATATATTTTTCATGGTAATTTGTATGTTATTGTGACTGTGTATTAACTTCTGAGTTAAGGAAATTAATTATACTGTTATTGAAGGCTAAGCTGTTATCACGTCCACAGGGAAAGAATGCCTCCACGACAGTTACACCAATTTCTCATTTACTTTCTTTTATTTTGTAGATAAATGAACGGCTAGAAAGCCACTGCCAAATTTCCAAGTTAAGCTTTAGGAAACTATGTGTCACGTAAGACGGTCTGATAGACCCAGCCCATGTATTCAGGAGTAGGAATCGCGTATTCCTACTTAGTGAGGAAGAATTATACTATGTATGCATAAACAGAAACATTGAGATAGCCTTACTTTCGGAAATCCTCTGAGAAAAGGTCCTTTAACTGTTCTCAGGCCCAGTTACAAAATTATAACATTTTTAAGGTGATATTTTTCAGGGAAGGGAGTCAAGGGTATAACTTGTAATGAGTGAAGAGTTTGGTATCTCGAGGTGAGATAAGTATTGCCAACTCTGTATTTATTTTCTTTTGGAGGAAAGTGATGTTTTTCTGCCATGAGCTATTAAGTTGTCTGATAATATAGCTAAGCCGTGTTTCTAAGACTCAATGATCAGCCTGTGATATTCAAAGTATACAGTAAATAAATAACTCAAGTAAAATCTGAGAAAGTGATTCCGTGTTATAATAACCTCCGTTGTTGTGGTAAGGTAAGTGTGGGGAAGCGCTCAACACTCTTGAAAAAGGATATGAAACAAATCCACGAATCCATGTGCCTTATTGAAACTCAGTCCACTCTACCAAATAACTAAATTGTTAAATTAGTCCCTTTTCTTTTCATTGGTCGCCTATATTTCCCTGGTAGTAATTATTTTCTCTTTCGAACATTTTAACTTCCCTTTAGGAAGAAACTAAATTCCCTGAGAATCCCCTAATTCTCATTAAACCTTTGGGGGTGGTGGCAGCTTTCTTTCCTTAATATTCAGGGAAATATCCAACATCAGGGACCATTAATAAATATAATTAATCAAAGTAAATATCTTTTTAATTGCCATGAGAGTTCCCCATTCGAAGTTAATTTAATGACAAGGCACCACACTGGTGGTCCTTCAGCAGTGAAGTGAAAGTAAAACAAATTAATTAAATAAAGAATAGAATAACAACAATTAACAACAATAAATAAATAAAAATAACGCCCCCGTCCCCCCCCCGGGCACCACATGAGGAGGTTACAGACAAAATAATGCCAATTTGTGGGGAGCTCAGAGCGCGAGGTGTTCTTGGTGACGGCTAGCCGGTAACTGACTCCCTCACGGCATCTCATCAAGCTCGCAGCTCCCTGAACTGAGATGCCATGTCGTACGATGAGCACGCCGGGTTCCCCCCACACCGCGCCATCTCGAAACATAGCCTAATAAGACTCTCTTTCACAAAATCATTGCTCCGCTCATAAGCAACCCAGAACAATGACTAACATACGAGAGGATGCAGAAAGGAATTGTCTACAAGACAGGATACCTTGCAACACAAAGAAGAAAGAGGGAAAGTCAGGAAAATTAGGAGAACAAGGAAGGAAGAGTTAAATAAACAAAACGCACAGAACCTCTCATTATTGTTCTCGCTGGCAACTCTCTCTCTCCCTCTCCCGCCACGCCCGGCTGCGTGACCTTGAGATACACTTCCCGCGCCTTTCCTCTCTCTACCTCCACGTCTGGCCTTGGCTGGGGGACCACGTGGGCTGGTTACACAAAGATGTAACCCGCTATCATGTCTCGTAACCTCGTAAGGCTAATACTTCCCTTCTCTTTATCTTCACATTCCTTGCCTCCCTTCTAACACAAGAGATGCAAGCCTCTTCCATGTCTCGCCGCATACAGCTGACACAAAACACACTCCAATTTCCGCCTCTCGCCACACACTTCTACAGCTGTAGAAACCACACACCCTCAAAGACCCCTAGCATGCCTTTATACTCTTTCCTCAGAGAGGCTTCACTCCACTGCTATTGGGCCGAACCCTCACCCTCTCCAGACGACACCAATGTAACTGGCAGAGCCTACAAAGAATGTCATAGCCTCAGCGTAGCCTTCTTCCTCACCACCCTCCTAACATTCTTCCTTCTCCCTCTCAGGAAATCTTCATTCCTCTGTTGGGCTTGACTCTCGTCTTCCCTAGACGATGTTGTTGTGACGGGCGGGGCCCGCAACACACCCCCCCTTAATGGAAAAATTTTGGAAGTCTCACAGACTTCCAAAATTTTTAAGCAGCAAAAATGACTCCCTGGCCCGCAACAAGCAGTCGGCCACCATCTTCTCTGCCCTCTCGGCCATGAAACAGGCCATCTCCCCGGCACGATCCGTGAAAAGAACCTGCCACTCGTACTCTCACCAAGTACACCTGTCCCACGGCCACGTCCTCTCCCACGGCCAGTGGACTTCATAGACAGGAAGTCAAGAGGAAGCCAAAATTTCTTGCACCCAGGATGTACTTCTTCTTCTCCCGCGGGGTTCGCATCTACCTTGGGGGCCTGCTCTGGTATTTCGGCAGAAGTGTCAGAGTGTTCCTTTGGGGTGGCGTTCAGCTGCTCTTCAATCTGGTCGTGGTCAGAGCCCCAGTCGAACTGAACAGGACTTTCACGCTTATCCCTGGGCTTCACCACGGTGGTAGCCGCTTCACTCTGACAGTGAATCTTCTTCTTCTGCACTCCTCCCAGGTGCTGCAACCTCTCCCCAAGCAGCACACCGCACTGCCCCCAGTGCTCAACCAGGAAACACCACCGCGTGGGTGCTTCCTCCGAGGTGCCCCGCAGAGTGAGGAATGCCAACACAAGACTCCTCTGTCCTCAACACTCCTTCCTCACCTTCGGCGACAACCTCTGCCGAGTCAGGTGCTTCTAAGGGTGGCTCTGCACTGCGGCAGTTAGCCACCACACCTTGACTCACTGGAGAGCCCGGCTCTGGCTCATCCAGTTGACAAACACTGCTCTCGTTTGACGGTGACCCTGCTATGTCGCAGTCAGCCCCTAGAGTAGCAGCCGGTTCCACCCGTCTAGCCTGAGACCGGGTGACAACCCCCACAACTTCCTCCTCACTGCCCTCCAACACCGGTGACCCTGCCTCTTTGCAGTCGGCCCCAAGAGCGGCAGCTTCTTCCTCACCACTGTTCTCCTCTTCTGGTAGCCCTGCTCTGTCGCAGTCGGCCTCAGGAGCAACAGCCTGCATCACCCTCTTGGTCTGCGACCGGGTGACAACAGCAACAGGGTCGGGCACACTATGCCCCGACACCTCAGAAGCCTCACCTCCCGTAGGGGTGGGCACCCAAACTCTCCCTCCTGCTAGGTCATTCCCTAGCAGGAAATCAACACCTGCCACAGGCAGTTGTTCCGCCACTTCCACTTGAGCCGAAGTGGTGATCAGTGGACACGACAGCTTCACCTCAGCCGTCACAAACTTCTCGACAGCGTTGAGGCCCCTACACAACACTGCCTTTGAAGAAGTCACCTTAGTCCCGGTGACATTTCGGCACACGGACTGTTGTGCGCCAGTGTCTCGCAAGACAGTGACAGGATACTCGCTCCCGTCAATTTCAACAGTGCCCCCACACAGAAATGGGCGACACCAGTCCAGCTCCGAGTCAGCTGGAGTCACAGAAGCAACAACAGGGGGGGAAACAGGTGAAACCGCCTGAACCCCCTCCTCACAATCCAACACAGACCCATCAAAAGCTTTATCTCCTTCGTGAACCTTAGGAGCGAGCAGCCTCTCCTCACGACCCTGGTCAGGCCACACCAACAAGGCAACTGGTTTCTGGGGTGTCTTGGAGGGGCCCGCTGCCACAAGTTTGGGACATTGAAATCGAAAATGCCCCTTGGCATGGCAGTTATAGCACGTAGGTTGGTTATCGTACTTTGGAGTACTAAAGGTCATCTTTCCTCCTGACCCTCCTTTTGGCCCTGAAGGGGCAGCGGGGGATTGAGACTTAACGAACCCGCTCTTATTTCCAAAGCCGTGACTGCGGGGAGGGGAGCGTGGAGCACCAGAACCAGCACTACCACCGCCCCCTGGCCCTCGTGGTCCTCCCTCCTTAAATCCACCGCCAGCACGAGGCTCAGAACGATGGGCTAACACATGGTCGTCAGCCCAGGTGGCAGCCTCCTTTAGCGTTTTAAAACGCTTCTCCCTGAGGAGAGGCACCAGTTCCTTATCAGCAGCATTAATGAACTGCTCCATGACCATCAACTCCTCCAGGTCGCGGAGAGTATCCACTCCCTCACTCATGATCCATCTCTTAAATGCCTGCTCTAAATGGCGGGCACACTCGAGGTAAGAATCTCCGGGTCTCTTTTTCCCACCTCGGAACCTTAAGCGATAGGCTTCGGGCCGCAGCTCGTAAGCCCGCAAGATGTCAGCCTTAAAATCCTCGTAACTTTCTAAATCTTCAACCGACATATTGTCGTATGCCTCCAATGCCCTGCCTTTCAGCTTATTGGCCACAAGGCCAACCCATCTTCCTTCTGGCCAACCAAACTCAACCGCCTTCTTCTCAAACCTTCTGAACCATTCTGCAACCCTCTGCTTGTCAAAGTCAGGAATGAGCTGCAGACTCTTTACCTTCTGGCGCTCAACTGAGTTCTCTCCTTCTCCTCCCTTATGAGTTGAGTTGGCCCCAAGTCTAGATCTTTCCCATTCAAAATCTCTATGCTTCTCCACCTCCAACCTTCTGACTTCTAGATCTAACCTTCTTTCTTCATTCCTCTCTTCAACTTCTAATCTTCTCGCTTCTATCTCCAACCTTCTAGCCTCTCTCCTCTCTTCAGCTTCTAACCTTCTCTCTTCGTTCGCAGCTTCTATCTCCATCCTCTTCATTTCTAGTTGGAATCTCAATTCCTCCGCCATTCCGACTGACTGGAGACAGTCAGCAACACTGGCAGCTGGGCTCACTCTCCTTGAGCCCATCACGTTCTCAAAGTAACCAACACGGCCCGTTGTATACTGCTGAGGTTGTTCAAGCACTTCCTGAGCAAAGGTTAATCGTCCTGCAGTACTATGTTCACTAGCAGAACTAACAGGCCTTTCTTCACCTAGGCATGGCTGTTCACTAACGCCACGTACAGGGCTGGCTCGGGCCGAGCCATCCTCAAATTACATCACGGTTGTCTTCCATCGTTACAGTGTGTGTGGGCTCACACTAACAACACACTAACACTGCTTTCCTACTCACTGTAATTCTTTAGAATCCTGGCGAGGTCGCCAATATTGTTACGGTCACACCGTAACGGACACGGATCTTATGTCCTAGTGCCGGGTGTCCACTTATGAGCAACCTAGTCACAACCACGTTATGGGCGTGTACGAACTGTAGTGCTGATGTTTATACGTCCTTTTAACCCACCAAAGGACAAGGAAAGTCGACTATCCCGTAGGACTAATCACTCCGAGGGCCACACGCCGGTGGCTGGACAATAGGCTTTAAACAAGAAGTGCCTGGTTAAGGAACCTATGCACTCTTAGCCCCCAAACACAGCACCTACAGTCACCTCGTTAACGTTATGAGGTCGCCAGTTTTTTTAACCCTCCAAAGAACAAGGAATCTCCCAGTAGTAACCACCTTCTCCTCCTTACATTCTAAAGAGACTTACAATGAGCACAAGATTACAATGCCTAGACAAGGAGCTATCGCTCCAACCAGAATACCGCCCACAAGGTGTCTTTCCACCCACTTCTGGTTGAATAATAACTCCTCTCGACTCTAATAACACCCTGCAAAGTAGCCTCCTGCGAGGGGACTCCGTACAGTGCGTTATATGAGTCGTAATTAATTAACACTAAGACGGGATTACTCCTCGTCTGTGTTATCAAACAAGAGGCCCCAGATGATAGGCTCTCTCTCTCTCTCTCTCTCTCTCACACAACAAAGACAACGAAGACAACGAAGACAACGCCGAAAAAAGCAAACAACGCCGACAAAGCAGACAACGCCGACAACGCAGACAACGCCTACAAGACGCAGACAACGCCGAAACTACTTCCCCGAGACTGAACAGTCTGACAAAATTCTAGGTGGAGTTCACCGCTAGCTAGATGTTAATGATACTGTCACCACACTCATCTCAGTGCTCTGGCTTGTAACCGTTTCCTCTACAGACAGGGCCTTACTGTCTAGCTACACAAATATACCCCTTATCTAACAGGCCAGTCGGATAACCCACTCCCTTAAATATGAGGAGGTTACAGACAAAATAATGCCGATTTGTGGGGAGCTCAGAGCGCGAGGTGTTCTTGGTGACGGCTAGCCGGTAACTGACTCCCTCACGGCATCTCATCAAGCTCGCAGCTCCCTGAACTGAGATGCCATGTCGTACGATGAGCACGCCGGGTTCCCCCCACACCGCGCCATCTCGAAACATAGCCTAATAAGACTCTCTTTCACAAAAGCATTGCTCCGCTCATAAGCAACCCAGAACAATGACTAACATACGAGAGGATGCAGAAAGGAATTGTCTACAAGATAGGATACCTTGCAACACAAAGAAGAAAGAGGGAAAGTCAGGAAAATTAGGAGAACAAGGAAGGAAGAGTTAAATAAACAAAACGCACAGAACCTCTCATTATTGTTCTCGCTGGCAACTCTCTCTCTCTCCCTCTCCCGCCACACCCGGCTGCGTGACCTTGAGATACACTTCCCGCGCCTTTCCTCTCTCTACCTCCACGTCTGGCCTTGGCTGGGGGACCACGTGGGCTGGTTACACAAAGATGTAACCCGCTATCATGTCTCGTAACCTCGTAAGGCTAATACTTCCCTTCTCTTTATCTTCACATTCCTTGCCTCCCTTCTAACACAAGAGATGCAAGCCTCTTCCATGTCTCGCCGCATACAGCTGACACAAAACACACTCCAATTTCCGCCTCTCGCCACACACTTCTACAGCTGTAGAAACCACACACCCTCAAAGACCCCTAGCATGCCTTAATACTCTTTCCTCAGAGAGGCTTCACTCCACTGCTATTGGGCCGAACCCTCACCCTCTCCAGACGACACCAATGTAACTGGCAGAGCCTACAAAGAATGTCATAGCCTCAGCGTAGCCTTCTTCCTCACCACCCTCCTAACATTCTTCCTTCTCCCTCTCAGGAAATCTTCCTTCCTCTGTTGGGCTTGACTCTCGTCTTCCCTAGACGATGTTGTTGTGACGGGCGGGGCCCGCAACAATATATATATATTGTCACGAAGTGACTTAAGACATTAATGGAGTCATGGTTATTTTTGTGTGTATGCCACCGTTTTTGATGTGTGATGTGTGGAGCAGGGGTTGAGTGAGGTGGAGGGGGGGAAGCGGCTTAAGAGATAGTGACCGCGGAGGTGACCTTTTTCGACCTTTCATGGCCCGGACCACATCTTGTAGAGAAAAAAGGTGTTGCATGGCATGGTTACATATTTTTTGTTAATTTTGTTAGGTTAAGCTTAGTTTTATAAATATACTGTTAAATTGTTTTGTGATAGTGGAAGAAGAAGATGTGGAGGTGGTAAATGCAATAAAAACTCTCGTGGGTCTTTTGTGGCGCATTGGAGAGTTGGGAAACTATATATTTCCATTATTAATTTTTATTTTGGGAACTGCTATTTTAATTTAAGGTTATTATATTTTTATTATAATTTTAAGGATAGTTTATATAGCGTTACAACCCGTTCTACACTTTTTAGCTC
This sequence comes from Cancer borealis, assembly GCA_036785275.1. Classification (NCBI taxonomy): domain Eukaryota; kingdom Metazoa; phylum Arthropoda; class Malacostraca; order Decapoda; family Cancridae; genus Cancer; species Cancer borealis. The sequence continues at coordinate 153,091 of JAXIVD010000384.1, forward strand.
TAACATTGTTGTTAAGAGAGCAAGCGTGTTGTAATTTCAGCTATATATTTGTATTTTCATCTGCTATGTTTTAATGTAAAAATAATGTTAAGTTAGATAAGTTAAAGAGTAGTTTCTTTTGTATAGGGTTTATTTCACGCCATGGGGCATGGGTAAGCGTGGCGTGGGTCGCGTTCCCCTATATAAGGCCGGGTGACCCAGCGCCGACACAGGATAGTTCAGGTCACCGCGCAGAGGGTACAGGTTGTGTCGGAGCGGTGTCGGAGGTATGGCGTGAGTATTGTGCGTTTTAATTGGAGATTGAGAGTGAAGCCTGTGTGGTGTGTTTTTACCGTTTACTTTTCTTCTTACGTTACTGGGTTTTTGATGTGGGTATTTGTTTGGGTTTGCTTCGCGCATTTTTTGTACCCATCATCTATTTTTCTTCCCTTGTTTGAGTGGGGGATTGTTTTAGTAACGTAAGGGAGTTAAATAAGTTTGGGTATTTGAGTATTTTTACTCTGGCTCGTCTCTCTCTCTCCAATTATAATATTTATTTATTTGTGTGTTTTTTTTTTTTTGTGTTGGGTTTTTGTGTTTGTGTTTGTGTTTGTGTTTGTGTTAGTGTTTTCCGACCTGTGCCTCAATCAATTAACTTAGGTGTTTGGTGTTTATTTGTTTGGTGTTTATTTGTTTGGTGTTTGTGTGAGGTGAGTGGTTTATTGTAGAATACTCGTGATCTTGTGTATTTTTGTATTTGTTTCTCTTTTAATTAATTACTTTCAATGTAATTAACTACCCTTCTGGTAGACAGATCATCTTTTGAATTAAATTTCCGTTGTGTATATAAATATTAACTTGTAAATAAATCTAGTGTAGTTTGTTTACTTGTTTTTTTTTTAACTTTATTTCTGAAACCCCCCTTTTGAACCTGGTAATTAAGTTTCCTCCTCATTCATTTTAAATTCATTTGCCTTTAAAGTGTAACGTCAAGAACGAGAGGAGAAGGAAAAGTTTGTTGTTGGAGTTGGGGGCATGACAATATATATATATATATATATATATATATATATATATATATATATATATATATTTACACACACACACACACACACACACACACACACACACACACACACACACACACACACACACACACACACACACACACACACACACATATATATATATATATATATATATATATATATATATATATATATATATATATATATATATATATATATATATTGTTACGGTCACACCGTAAGGACACGGTTCTTATGCCCTAGTGCCGGGTGTCCACTTATGAACAACCCAGTCACAACCACGTTACGGGCGTGTACGAACTGTAGTGCTGACGTTTATACGTCCTTTTAACCCACCAAAGGACAAGGAAAGTCGACTATCCCGTAGGCCTAGTCTTCTCCGAGGGCCACGCGCCGGCGGCTGGACAACAGGCTACAAGCAGGAGTGTCTGGTTAAGGAACCTGTGCACCCTTTCAGCCAACACACAGCACCTACAGCCTACCCCGTTAACGTTAAGAGGTCGCCAGTCCTTTTTACCCTCCAAAGGACAAGGAATCTCCCAGCAATAACCACCTTCTCCTCCTTACATTCTAAAGAGACTTACAGCGAGCACTAGATTACAGTGCCTAGACAAGGAGCTATCGCTCCAACCAGAATACCGTCCACAAGGTGTCTTTCCACCCACTCCTGGTTGGACAATAACCCCTCTCGACTCAATTAACACCCTGCAAAGTAGCCTCCCGCGAGGGGACTCCTTACAGTGCGTTATACGAGTCGTAATAAACCAAAACTAAGACGGGATTACTCCTCATCTGTGTTATCCAACAAGAGGCCCCTGATAATGGGCTCTTGATTACAACGAAGACAACGAAGACAACGCAGACAACTACTTCCCAAGACTCAAAAGCCTGACAATATTCAGAACTTCCTTGCGAGAACTTTCTGAATACTGAAACCCTAGGTGGAATTACCTCAAGCAAGATGTTAATTATACTGCCAACACACTCGTCAGAGCTCTCGGCACGGTAACCTGGTCCTCGTATAGACAGGGCCTTACTGTCTAGCTACACAAATATACCTCTTATCTAACAGGCCAGTCGTAAAACCCACTCCCTTAAATATGAGGAGGTTACAGACGGAATAATGCCAACTTGGGGAGAGCGAGCGTGCGTGAGATGTGTTCTTTCAGGCAGCCGGTCGGTAACTGAACTCAAATGCGCAGAAGCACTCTCTCTCGCCTCCTCAGGGAATGTTGCCAGATGTGGCTCCCTAATTGCGGCCGCCTCTTGGATCGGCCCCGCGCTCTGCCTCTAGCCTAGTGAGAAAAACACTTTCCTTCACTAAATCATTGCTGCGCTCAGAAGCGACCTAAAAATTTTGGAAGTCTCACAGACTTTCAAAATTTGTAAGCAGCAAGAGTGACTTCCTGGCCCGCAACAAGCAGTCGGCCACCATCTTGTCTGCCCTCTCAGCTACGAAACAGGCCATCTCCCCGGCACGGTCCGTGAAAGGAATCGGCCACTAGCCCTCTTACCACATACACCTTTCTCACGGCCACGTCCTCTCCCACGGCCAGAGGAATTCACATACTGGAAGTCAAGAGGAAACAAAACCTTCTTGCACCCAGGATGTACTTCTTCCTCTTCAGTGGGGTTCGCACCTTCCTCGGGGGCCTGCTCTGGTATTTCGGCAGAAGTGTTAAAGTGATCCTTTGGAATGGCGTTCAGCTGCTCTTCAATCTGGTCTCGGTCAGAGCCCCAGTCAAAATACACAGAGCCTTCCCGCTTATCCATGGGCTTCACCCCGGTGGTAGTCACTTCACTCTGACAGTGAAACTTCTTCTGCACTCCTCCCAGGTGCTGCAACCTCTCCCCAAGCAGCACACCGCACTGCCCCCAGTGCTCTGCGGGAACCACCAGTTCCGAGCTAAGAACCTCGGTGGTCTCCTCCCCTGGTGCAAAGTTACAATACTTGGCCTTCTGGTCATAGTATCTTTTCCTCTTCTTCGGCGCAGCTCCAAGATGGTGCGGAGCCACCTCCAGCGCCTTCACCAGTCCTTCCCGAGCACTTAACACGTTCTTCAGGAGCGACTCAGGGCGATCAGAGTGGGGAACACACCAGGCTTCCCGCACCAAGTCCAAAGGACCGCGCACCCGGTCCCCAAACACCAACTGATTCAGGACCCTGGTGAAAGAAGGATCCACAGCGAGAATAGGATACAGGGGTGCAACAGGGGGAGTCGAGTTGGGTTTGCCCACCATCTGACAGGTGTGGCAGCTCTTCAGCAACTCGGTAATATCTCCGGCCATGCCAGGCCACCAGAAGTTGCCCCGCAGGCGGGCGAGAGTTTTGTGGACACCAAGGTGTCCAGCCGTAGGTCCCTCATGCGCTAACAGCACCAGGGCCTCCCTCAAATCCAGAGGCACTACTACCTGTAGGACTTCACTCCCGTCACTCTCCCTCGACTTGCGGTGTAACACCCCCTTCTGCAGCAGGAACTCCTCTATTCCCCTTATCTCCTTTCCCACCTTGGCAAAACAAGGGGCCAACTCGGGGTCCCCTTTTTGTCCCTTGAGGAGCAACGCCGGCTCAATGCAAGTAAGATCGTGCGACCACAGGATCTGTCGGAAAGGGCGGTGCCGACACCCTGGTTCTGTTCCGGGGTCTGAGGCGTGGCGTGGACTCATCCACCACTTCCTCATCGGTTGAATTGGGTAGGCCCTCCAGGTGGGCCTCACCCGCCAGACAGTCACCAGACAAGGGAACAGCCTGTTCTCTGTCTCCGGTACACTCCGCAGGGATGGGAGCCTCCAACTTCCCCGCAGAGTTGGAAGTCTTCCCCCCCTCAGAGGTGACCCCCAACAAACTGTCCGACATACCAGGCTGGGACCCGGACTGAGTACCGAGACCCACAGCCTCATAACCAGGAAACACCACCGCGTGGGTGCTTCCTCCGAGATGCCCCGCAGGGTGAGGAATACCAGCACCAGACTCCTCTATTCTCAACACTCCTTCCTCCCCCTCGGCGACAACCTCTGCCGAGTCAGGTGCTTCTATGGGTGGCTCTGCACTGCGGCAGTCAGCCCCCACACCTTGACTCACTGGAGAGCCCGGCTCTGGCTCCTCCAGTTCACAAACACTGCTCTCTTTTGTCGGTGACTCTGCTGTGTCGCAGTCAGCCCCTAGAGTAGCAGCCGGTTCCACCCGTCTAGCCTGAGACCGGGTGACAACCCCAACAACTTCCTCCTCACTGCCCTCCATCACCGGTAACCCTGCCTCATTGCAGTCGGCCCCTAGAGCGGCAGCTTCTTCCTCACCACTGTTCTCCTCTTCCGGTAGCCCCGCTCTGTCGCAGTCGGCTCCAGGAGCAACAGCCTGCATCACCTTCTCGGTCTGCGACCGGGTGACAACAGCAACAGGGTCGAGCACACTATGCCCCGACACCTCAGAGGCCTCACCTCCCGTATGGATGGGCACCCAAACTCTCCCTCCAGCTAGGTCATTTCCTAGCAGGAAATCAACGCCTGCCACAGGCAGTTGTTCAGCTACTGCCACTTGAGTCGTAGTGGTTATCAATGGGCACGACAGCTTCACATCAGCCGTCACAAACTTCTCGACAGCGTTGAGGTCCCTACACAACACTGCCTTCGAAGAAGTCACCTTACCCCCGGTGACATTGCGGCACACAGACTGTTGTGCGCCAATGTCTCTCAAGACAGTGACAGGATACTTGTTCCCGTCAATCTCAACCGTGCCCCCACACAGAAATGGGCGACACCAGTCCAGCTCCGAATCAGCTGGAGTCACAGAAGCAACAACAGGGGGGGAACAAGTGAAGACTCCTGAACCCCCTCCTCACAGTCCAACTCAGGCCCATCAAGAGCCTACTTCCCTTCAGGAACATTAGGAGCGAGCAGCCTCTCCTCACGACCCTGATCAGGCCACACCAGCAAGGCAACTGGTTTCTGGGGTGTTTTGGAGGGGCCCGCTGTCACAAGTTTGGGGCATTGAGATCGAAAATGCCCCTTGGCATGGCAGTTATAGCACGTAGGTTGGTCATCGTACTTTGGAGTACTAAAGGTCATCTTCCCTCCTGACCCTCCCTTTGGCCCTGAAGGGGCAGCAGGGGATTGAGACTTACCAAACCCGCTTTTATTGCCAAAGCCGTGGCTGCGGGGAGGGGAACGTGGAGCACCAGAACTAGCACTACCACCGCCCCCTGGCCCTCGTGGTCCTCACTCCTTGAATCCACCTCCAGCACGAGGCTCCGAGCGATGGGCTAACACATGGTCGTCAACCCAGGTGGCAGCCTCCTTCAGCGTCTTAAAACGCTTCTCCCGCAGGAGAGGCACCAGTTCCTTATCAGCAGCATTTATGAACTGCTCCATCACCATCAGCTCTTCCAGGTCGCGGAGAGTATCCACTCCCTCACTCATAATCCATCCCTTAAATGCCTACTCTAAATGGCGGGCACACTCGAGGTAAGAATCTCCGGGTCTCTTCTTCCCACCTCGGAACCTTAGGCGATAGGTTTCTGGCCTCAGCTCGTAAGCCCTCAAAATATCAGCCTTAAAGTCCTCATAACTTTCTAGGTCTTCCACCGACATATTGTCGTATGCTTCCAATGCCCTGCCTTTCAGCTTATTGGCCACAAGACCAACCCATCTTCCTTCTGGCCAACCAAACACAGCCGCCTTCTTCTCAAACCTTCTAAACCATTCTGCTACCTTCTGTTCATCAAAATCAGGAATGAGCTGTAAACTCCTTACCATCTGGCGCTCAACTGAGTTCTCCTCTCCTTCTCCTCCCTTATGAGTTGAGTTGGCCCCAAGTCTGGATCTTTCCCAGTTCCCACTCAAATTCTCTATGCTTCTCCACCTCCAACCTTCTGACTTCTAGATCTAACCTTCTTTCTTCATTCCTCTCTTCAACTTCTAATCTTCTCGCTTCTATCTCCAACCTCTTCATTTCTAGTTGGAATCTCAATTCCTCTGCCATTCCGACTGACTGGAGACAGTCAGCAACACTGGCAGCTGGGCTCACTCTCCTGGAATCCATTACGTTCTCACAAGAACTAACACGGCCCATTATATGCTGCAGGAGCTGTTCAGGCACTTCCTGAGCAAAGTTTAATCGTCCTGTAGTACTATGGTCACAAACCGGACTAACAGGCCTCTCTTCACCTAGGCATGGCTGTTCACTAACGCCACGTACAGTGCTGGCTCGGGCCGAGCCATCCTCAAGGGGAGTAAGTACATTACGTTGGTCTTCCATCGTTACAGTGTGTGTGGGCTCACACAAACAACACACTAACACAGCTTTCCTACTCACTGTAAACCTTTAGAATCCTGGCGAGGTCGCCAATTTTGTTACGGTCACACCGTAAGGACACGGTTCTTATGCCATAGTACCGGGTGTCCACTTATGAACATCCCAGTCACAACCACGTTACGGGCGTGTACGAACTGTAGTGCTGATGTTTATACGTTCTTTTAACCCACCAAAGGACAAAGAAAGTCGACTATCCCGTAGACCTAGTCTTCTCCGAGGGCCACGCGCCGGCGGCTGGACAACAGGCTAAAAGCAGGAGTGCCCGGTTAAGGAACCTATGCACCCTTTCAGCCAACACACAGCACCTACAGCCACCCCGTTAACGTTAAGAGGTCGCCAGTCCTTTTTACCCTCCAAAGGACAAGGAATCTCCCAGCAATAACCACCTTCTCCTCCTTACATTCTAAAGAGACTTAAAGCGAGCACTAGATTACAGTGCCTAGACAAGGAGCTATCGCTCCAGCCAGAATACCGCCTACAAGGTGTCTTTCCACCCACTCCTGGTTGGACAATAATCCCTCTCGACTCAATTAACACCTTGCAAAGTAGCCTCCCGCGAGGGGACTGCTTACAGTGCGTTACATGAGTCGTAATAAACCAAAACTAAGACGGGATTACTCCTCGTCTGTGTTATCCAACAAGAGGCCCCTGATAATGGGCTCTTGATTACAACGAAGACAACGAAGACAACGCAGACAACTACTTCCCAAGACTCAAAAGCCTGACAATATCCAGAACTTCCTTGCGAGAACTTTCTGGATACTGAAACCCTAGATGGAGTTACCTCAAGCAAGATGTTAATTATACTGCCAACACACTCGTCAGAGCTCTCGGCACGGTAACCTGGTCCTCGTATAGACAGGGCCTTACTGTCTAGCTACACAAATATACCTCTTATCTAACAGGCCAGTCGTAAAACCCACTCCCTTAAATATGAGGAGGTTACAGACGGAATAATGCCAACTTGGGGAGAGCGAGCGTGCGTGAGATGTGTTCTTTCAGGCAGCCGGTCGGTAACTGAACTCAAATGCGCAGAAACACTCTCTCTCTCTCGCCTCCTCAGGGAATGTTGCCAGATGTGGCTCCCTAATTGCGGCCGCCTCTTGGATCGGCCCCGCGCTCCGCCTCTAACCTAGTGAGAAAAACACTTTCCTTCACTAAATCATTGCTGCACTCAGAAGCGACCTAGAGAGATAATAAGCATATGAGAAGAAGCGTAAAAGAACAAAGCACAGGACGAGACACTTTGCAACGCAAAGAAGAAAGAAGGAAAGACAGGAAAATTAGGAGAACAAACAAGGAAGAATTAAGGTAAACGCAAAACACAGAACCTCTCAAAATGGCTCGCTGGCACCTCGCCGTCCACTCACTCGTCTGTTCCCGCCACATAGCCTCGTGACCTTGAAAAGACTTCCCGCGTCTTTCCTCTCTCTATCTCCACGTGGCGCCACTACCCAAAAGGCGTAATCCTCTTCTTGTCACGTGGACACGTCTCTAACACTTCCCGCTCTTTCTCGTCACCTATCCTTACGGATGTTGCTAGCACATACTGTTAAAGATACCTAGCATGCCTTTCTACTGCCTTTCCTCAGAGAGGCTTCATTATACTGCTATAGGGCCGGACCCTTACCCTCTCCAGACGACACTAATGTCACTGACAGAACCCGCAACGAGTGTCATAGCCTCAGCGTAACCTTCTTCCTTACCATCCTCTTCCTCTTCCTCCTCTTTCACCTCAGAGAATCTTCATTCCTCTGTTGGGCCTGACTCTCGTCTTCCCTAGACGATGTTATTGTGACGGGCGGGGCCCGCAACAATATATATATATATATATATATATATATATATATATATATATATATATATATATATATATATATATATATATATATATACATAGACTACACTATACTTGACTGGACACTCGCGACAATCGCTGACAGACGATATTACATTTAGGCCCTATTGATTCCGCTGCTATGAGTGATGACAGATAATACTTCATATATCAGTTTATATTCTACTTAGGACATTGTATGTCATGTCTTTACAATCAGTAATGATTGCTGAACCATTGCTGAACCTAAAAAATTATTTTACAACTTTTGCAAATAGGAAATTAACATAAAGATTACAAGAATGAATGAAAACCGTGTGGGAGTTGTGTATAAAGCATATTGTTTATAGCAAAAATTTCTGGCAAATTGGCAATAATTTCTGAAATAAAACATCACATATTATGAAATCACCATTCCTGAATATGATTTGATTGTGATCAAATGTCATATTATCGTTATATCGGCTTGGGAATGAATTTTTCACAATTCGTGGCGCGTAGCTGAGAAAGCTGAGCTGACTGTGATGGCGAGACGTTCGTTGGTCAGTATGAAAAACTATGAAATCAGTCACCCACTGCCACTGGAACTAGATGGACGTGCTACTGTAGCTACTAGCTGGACACCGGACTCGTTTTAGCAGTAAGTATGCAACATTTGGTTAATGTAATGTCTGATTTATAAGATTTTAGGAACATTTCAGTACTAAATTCATATAAAACTCCCTGTAGAAATTGAACGTAGAACGGTGGATGATAAAACTTTAGTAGCGGTCATTATTTGATCATGGCTACCATCACCACTGTTATGTATTTAAAAATGACCGTGCGAATTTAACAAATAGATAGATATCACGGTCATGGTCTAACCAAGTTAGTTAAACCATGATTGACCACAGTCACCTCAAAACTAATGAAATCCGTTAATTCAAAATTCGAATCTAGTTACCTACTCCTCATCCCACCCACCAGGCACCCCCCGCCACACACACACATGGGTAATAAAGTAGGATAGTTTGCAACTTATCAATGTTGTTATATGTTAACTTGGTGCAGTCTAAGTATTTTCTGGTTGTCTTCATCCAGTTAAAGTATTCACATTTGATTCTTCTCAGGATTTCCTTTAATAATTGGTAGACAAACACTCTTCCAGTATGTCTTGTCTATAATGATTTCGTGGCAGCTTTTTGCTATTATTGAGTAGGTCAGGTTTGCCAATCTTTGTGCCTTCATAATCATGTTATTCTTCTGTTCCTTAAATATATCCCTCTTGTCTGTTATTATAACACCTAGATACTTAATATTGTTAACCACACGAATACCCTCAATGTTC
>JAXIVD010000385.1:0-12500 GCA_036785275.1 Cancer borealis
CCCACTCTTTACTCTCACAGAGGAATATTATCACGTTTCTATCTTATTAAAAATGAAAACAAGAAAAGAAGTTTAAGAAATTGCATATGCCATGGTCCTCGTGTGTGTGTGTCACTCAACATGGTCTTGAGGAGCACTCGCAGGACTCAAGATCGCCAGCCATTACCCTCCCAGAGAGAGCTTGCAGCTCATTAAAGCCCGATCTATGGGTAAGACTGTGACCTTTCACATGTCACACACCCCATCCTCTTGCTCAAGGAGGAAAGTAATTGCTTGGTCATCAGTGAAACTGCACCTTGAGCGAGGCACTAATTCAGGCCTGCCAAGTGACAGCCTGAGATGTTAGCACTGAGCTACCAAGTTTAGTGGTCTGGTTCTAGGTGTAATACTTCTACCTGACAAACCATGAGAGGTCAAAAACCAATGTTCAAGTTGTATGTCTTGAAAATCAAACTTGGGCTTTTATGGTTACCAATTTACCAGCTTTAACCAGTGATGATATCCAAATAATTAGCTGGATTTACATACAACCATGTTCAAATATGACTAGCAATAATTTGAAGCTGATATCTAACGTCTTTACCTTGCTAAGAGTGACTAGGATATACAAAATGGGAACACACACCTGAGCACAGAGTTCCTGCTCCAGCTGAGACACAGCTTGAAAGAGAGCCACTCCAAGGGACTCTCGCACCTCAGGGGTTTGCCTTAAGAAATTCAATATTTAAGAGTTGATAATTTACACAGACATTATTATTGCTGTTAATCCAACACTTAAAATGTAATGCAGCTTTTAGTGATTGTGACAATGCTTCAAACTTTATCTTGACTCAGCTCTACTTTCTTCAAGTTGGATCAGAGAGTCACTGCTCACCACAGCACATCAAGCTATACTGCTTGTTGGCAACATGTTTCCATTTAAACTGTCCACTCGCAAGTTGCCTTTCTACTAGCCATTTAGACATTATATTAAATCAATACTATACTAAATTGGAAAAAAATAATCACAAAGAGTCTTACTGAAACATTTTTGTTTTGATTAACCAAAAATATCTGAAATATAACCAAAAATTCAAACAAGGCATGCTTGTTTCACGCTACTAGCGTTAAGACCTGGTCATGCTAGCCATGACTAACAATGAATTTTGTCATATTCCCAGGTGTGGCTACTTAGCAGATAGCCACACAAAGCTGTAGACAGAGCATAGCGATTTCCCTGATCTGGTCCCCATTAAGCAGGTGTGTTGGTATCTGGGCTGTGAGGTAAGGCTACTGAGTACCTCTGTTTCCATTTGCCGCCATATCTGCTTCCTAGTGCCACTATGATGCTCATCTAGTTTACCATCCCTCCCGTCAGGATTCCCAGAGGTCTTTGATGTCATATCACAGGTATGTATCACCACTAAATATTCACTAAAGGCAAAATATTATAAATCATGGATGATGTGCTACAGCACAATACAAGGCTGCTGTTTCACTGATGCCACCAACATGGCAGCTGAGCAGCTGAAAGCCAACATACCCATCACCACTCAGCTGCCCACCATTGCCAAATGCAATAATTTGGTTGCCAAAAATGAAGTGGGATAGCAATTGATTGGTGTTGCCAAATAAAATAAAATAAAAATTCCAAACAGAAACATGCCAAATGCATGGTCCCACTGAACTGATGATGATGTAGAAAAATCAATTTAACACTTACTCAGTGAAGGAGACTATGATCTTCTCCAAGCTGTCTTCTAAGAGAGTATCAGATGTCAACAAGTCAATTATCTCCTTGTTTGATTTGTTAGTAGTCAATGTATCGGTTATCTGTAATTACATAAAAATGCTTCCTTAAAAATTCCTCCCAGGCTAAGATCCTAACTATATCAATTAAAGTTAACAATGATCACTTCAATCTTTGAAACTCTGTAACTTGATCAAAACAGGTTTTCAAAAGTCTTAAGTTCACATTTAATGGATATTAATGAACAAAACATACAATTAATCACGGGAGTTACATAATATAACCATGAATGTTAAATATCCGTTATTATGTGCTGCCCCTTAATAATACTCTTAGACCCCATTTCTTTATATAACTCACTAAAGAAAAACCCTTTGTGTATCTTTAGAAACATTATAATTGGCTCAAAAGCTGTAAAGAGAGTTAAAAGTAGCATTATTGGTGGGAAACGCACTAACTGATTCTGTGATGGTGCAAAAAAACCTGTCAATACCCAAAATCATTACTAAGGAATTCATGGGCATGTAAAACTTGTGAATGTTGAGGAACGACTGTACTGTTATCCTTATACTATTTCAAGTGACTTCCTTTGTCCATGTCAGTTATACTTCACACTCATTGCATCCCTCTGAAAATTGCAAGGGGATGATAAAACATTAAAGAATAGCATAGGTTGGTAAGTGGATTGGATGCTTCAGAATACCAACATATGCTGATGAAGGCCTCGAGAAGATAGAGATGGTGCTGATTTTGAACAAGTCAACTCTTCACTCACCTGGTCAACGAGAGCTGGGTGATGGAACCGAACTTTAGCATGAAGGTGTTGGGAGAGCACCTCACGTGTCTCAGGTAATGGCTCACTTTCCATCTTTTTGTTTATGTATACATGTAACCTTCAGAGAGAACGAGAGATAGAAAGAGAGACTGTATTTTTCAACAATCACAACTACTGTTTTTCATTTGAATAAAAAACAGCCAATTTTTACTTTCACACCAATCCTTCCTCAGAAGTACGACAAAATTATTTTCTCATATGGATTCTTGACACAATTTTGACAGAAACATATGGAATCAGTGCTAAGTGTAAATAATATTTATCAATGCAGCGACAGAAACTAAGGGGAAACTAATTTCATAGAGGAAAGATATCAGCAGTGAAACATGCAGACATCATTCCTGTTTCCATAGGAGGTGCCAAAAAGACCCACAGAACTGCAATCTGATCTCCCTAATATGAAACATCATTCAAACATTACAAAAGGTAATGAGAAATGACATCATAGCTATTATACCTGGAATACAATCACCTTATGGTAAATCTTACCAATAGCATCTCCTTATATATTCTATTATTTTTATCCCTCCCCAGCCCAAGCAAACCTGGGGACTTGATGGAAAAGCGGGGTTTTAGGGTGCGGAGTGGTGGAGTATGGTTCTCATGTCTGGGGGCTTCAACTCACACAGCTCTATTAAACAGGATAGAGTCTAAAGTTATTTCGTCTCATCATTGATTTAACTGTGACTGGCGTGCCTTCAGATCCGTGCTGCCCTTATACATCTACCAGTACCTCCTCGCATAGTCTAGTATAATGTGCAATTAAAGGGTAGCTAACCAGGTGAGATTCTTAAAGTCACCGACGCAATGTTGCATCTTTATCTATCTTCTACCGCTATTTTCATGCTGACTGCTCTTCTGAACTTGCTATCTGCATGCATGTTTACATCCTTCCCGCAGCCTCGCTGCACAAGACTTTCTACTTCTCATCCCTATTCTGTTCATCTTCCTAATGCAAGAGTTAACCAGTATCTTCACTCTTTCATCCCTTACACTGGTAAACTCTGGAACTCTCCTCCATTGTCTGGTTTAACGTAGGCAAAAGTCAATTAGTCCGATATCGCAATCGGCACACCTATAACATCAAGTAAACGTGTTATATATTACGTGCCTTATCACCTATGTGAATATTTTGCTGCCCTGTTAGGAGATGCTATTGGTTAGATTTATCAACGAATCTTTACCGAATAAAGCACTGGCTTCCCTCAGCAGACCGGATAAGAATAAGTTTAGGGTAATGGGGTTGAAGTTGGTGAGAGGGCACAACTCTAGCATTGGGTGAAGATAGTAGAGCGGCTAACGAAACAAAAGGACGTTTTGCTAGCTGTGTGCTTATTGACCTCACCAGACGAGGAAGATAGAGAGCAAGTTCGCTTGGAGACTGTGGTGGTAGTGTCCATGTGGTCGGCAGCATGGACAGCAAGGATTCTATAATCCTTAATGAACGGTAGCAGCAGCTGGCAGATCACATCATCACAGTCGTCGTCAGTTAGCAACAGCCGTCCGTCGGCTGTCGATGCGGCGACTCTCAATACTACAGTATTAGTCGCACTTGGGCACTGACAGCACTGAACCGTAGGCAGGGTTGGGGGAGGCGTGTATGGTTTTTGAAATTCGGTGGCTGAGAGATGTACGTACGTCCTCAGTTCACCGTGGTTCTCCTGCGAATCCTTTAGTGTAGTGCGGTGTTGTGAGATGGTTCATAAAACGTAAACAACTGGCGATCAATCCTTTCAACCTAGACCAAGACCAAGCTTCCACTTCAGTGTGTATACCAAGGATCTTATTAAAGATCATTGGTGTGTTACCATGTGTACACAGCCAATAGTCCTGACTCCTGACTGACCGTCACCACGTTCCACCTGCCCTGTCCTGCCTGCCCACTGGCCACACATTCACGATTCACCCAAACCTCGCCCATCACCCATCAGTCTGGCCTCAAAAAGACAGGCAGCGTCCTCGTCTCTGATAACCCCACAGGATTCCACCACCACCACCAGGACGCATGCCAATCCAAGTGAGTGTTGGTTATAATGGCGTGTGTAGGTTATTGTGTTGGTGGTGCATCCATATATAACAAGGGGTATTATTTTACATCTTCACCATAACGCTCTAGAGAATTCAGGGTTATATTTTTGCATTACCTGATGCATTTTGAGAAGGTTTTCTTAATTACATTCTCGTCTTAAATTCTTATTTAGTGACACCTTTAAGAAAAGGTTAGATAGGTATCTGCAGGGCATCCCGGATGAACCTCCCATCCTGCACACAGCCACTCCCAGGGGGGCAACCAGCAACTCCCTGCCTGACCAGATAGAATATCTAAGGAGTGAAGGACAGTGCAGAGGCGGCGGACTCTCAAGTTGGCCGTGGTGATCTTCACCTCAACAAGAAGAAGAAGAAGAAGTGAGATATTCAATGTTTTCTGTGAGACCTTCGAAAAATAAAGTTTAGTTTGGTTTAAACAAGGTTCTTCTTCTTCTTCTTCTTGTTGAGGTGAAGATCACCACGGCCAACTTGAGAGTCCGCCGCCTCTGCACTGTCCTTCATTCCTTAGATATTTTATCTGGTCAGGCAGGGAGTTGCTGGTTGCCCCCCTGGGAGTGGCTGTGTGCAGGATGGGAGGTTCATCCGGGATGCCCTGCAGGTACCTATCTAACCTTTTCTTAAAGGTGTCGGTGGTGCAGAATGTGTGTCCCTGATGTCCCTTGGAAGACAGTTGAATAGTCTTGGGCCCTCGTACATGAAGCTGGTGCTCACGATGGTCTTCATTTGTTGGCCCGTTGCCTCAACTGTCCTCCTGTAGCATGTTCGGCCAAATCTTGGGTGTCTCTGGCTAGTAATTCCCCCCTCGGTTTGGTACGTGGAATTTGGGACCTGACTCTCCAGAATCTTCCACACATATATTATCATGTACCTTTCCCGTCGCCTTTGAAGGGAGTAGAGTCTGAGAGTCTTCAGCCTTTCCCAGTAGTTTCCTGGGGAGTGGAGCTTTCTGGTGAACACCCTCTGTACCTGTTCCAGCTCTTTTATTTCCTCCAGCTTGTATGGAGACCAAAGTTGGCAGAGGTACTCCAGTCTGGATAGAACGAGGGACTTCCACAGTGGGAGTAGATGGGCAGGCTCCCTTGTGTGGAATGTGCGAAAGATTCATCCTGACATCCGGTTTGCTGTCCTCACTGTGTTCTCAATGTGGGTCTTGTATGTGAAGTCATTGCTGACCCACACACCGAGATCCCGAAGAGACTCCTCTTCCTCAATTTGTATCTTCCCAGTCTGATAGTTGTTAATTCTTAGGTTCTCATTTTTCCCATACCTGAGAACTTTGAATTTTTCACTGTTGAACGTCATGTTGTTTTCTGTCGCCCAATCAAAAATTTTGTTCATGTCAGACTGGAGCAACCCTGCATCTCCTGGTGACTTTATTTCCTTGCTGATTCTAGTATCATCAGCAAATGATGACACATTAGAGGAGATGATATTTTGATCTATGTCACCGATCATTATAAGGAAAAGCAGTGGTCCTAGCACAGAACCTTGTGGGACACCACTTTTTACCTCCGAGCTGTTGGATCTTTCGCCATCCACACATACTGCTTGTGTTCGACCACTCAGAAAGCTATGAAGCCACATTCCAAGTTTACCATCAATCCCCAGGTTCTTGAGTTTGTGGAGGAGGATGCCGTGATTCACCTTATCGAAGGCCTTAGCGAAGTCTAGGTAGATCACGTCTACATTGTTACCCTGGCTGACTTTGCTAAGGATAAATTCTTGGTGTTTCAGCAGCTGAGACAGGCATGATCTTCCCGGTCGGAACCCGTGCTGGCCTGCGTTCATCTTATTTCCATCCTCCAGGAAAGCCATCAGTTTTTTTCTGACAATCCTCTCCAGGGTCTTCATAATGTGAGAGGTGAGGGCGACTGGTCTATAATTGCTGGCTTTCCCTCGAGATCCTCCTTTATCTATTGGTGTTATGATGGCCTCCTTTAGACTTGTAGGTACTTCTCCAGTGTCCATAGATTTCCTGAAGAGTATGTTGAGGGGGGTGGAGAGCTCACTCTTACAGGTTTTCAACAGGATAGCTGGAACATTGTCTGGCCCGGCCGCAGAGTTGGGAGAGAGTTCCCGAGTGCCTCACTGACATCAGCTAGTGTGATGGGTATATTGATGAGTTTATCATCTCTCGCTACATGTGTATTGAAGAAGGTCCTTGGCGAGTGTATTTGCTTTTCTTCCAGTGGAGTGCTGAAGACTCTGTTGTAGTGTTTGGAGAGAGCTTTTGCAATATCCCAAGATTTGTCAATCAGGTTGCCATCCTCCTCCAGGGGCCCGATGCTTGATTTTGTTGCCAGCTTCTTTTTGGCATAGGTATAGAAAAACTTGGGATTTGCTTTTATGGCTAACACGGCAAGGTTTTCTTCGTGCTTCCTTTGTGTTTCATGTGATGCCTTCAGTTTTGCTTCCACCTCCAACAGCTGATTTTCCAGTTTAGTTATGAGGCGTTGGTCTTCATGAGAAAGAAGTTTATTCTTAATTTTTCTCCGCTTCCGCATCAGGACCCTTCTGTCTCTTGGGATTTGAGTCTTCTTGTATTGAGTTTTGTTTGGGACATATTTTTTGCACACTTCTTCTAGTGTCCCTAGGAAGATTTTTAACATTTCTTTTGTGCTGGAGTCTTGGTGAGTCATTGTGCTTTCCCACTCTACCTCAGACAACTCTAATTTAAGGGCTTCCCAATCTACTTGGTCACTAAAGAAATTTAGGTTTCTGAAATTTCTGCTGGCCCTCAGTACTAGGAGTGTTGACATGTTGCACACTGACTGTATTAGTGATTTTCACTTCAACAAGCTTATGGTCTGAGAAGATGGTTGGGGTAATGTTGTAGCTGTGGATCATGCTGGGGTTGTTCACCATGACCAGGTCCAGGATATTGTTTCTGCGGGTAGGCTCTTGGATTATTTGTTCCAGGAAATAGTCTTCCATCAGAGTCTTAAGAGCTTGCGCCTGCTGTTTTTCATCCACCATCCCACCTTCTATCCGTCCAGATGGCCACTGTAATATTGGTAGGTTTAGGTCACCCATCACAATAATGTTTCTTGTTTGAGCAAAATTGTTATTCAGTGCATTTTTCACCTTGTCTAGCAGTGCTCGGAAGCCCAAATGTTTTGCTTTTGGTGGGCGGTATATTGTCACTATCAATGTTTCACTGCCACACACACTCATCACTAGTACTTCAGTCTCACTGTTGGATTCACTCATTATCACTTTCGCTCTGGCAGCCAGGTCATTTCTTACGTACAGCCCTACACCACCATGACTACGATCTTTCCTGTCTGCCCTGTACAACGCGTAGTTGTCTATGTTGATTTCTGCTGAACTAATTTCAGCCTTCAGATGAGATTCTGTTATGGCAATATACATGTATTTATTTTCCTTTGCCAATTCTGCAAGATAGGGCACTTTACTCCGATTTGTCATGGGGAACAGTCCCTGGATATTACACAGTACATTTGTCAATGTAGGTTAAGGTTTGGTTAGGTTACATTTCATTAATATAGAACCTATCAAAGGTATTATTTTACATCTTCACCACAATGCTCTAGAGAATTCAAGGTTATATTTTTGTATTACCTGATGCATTTTGAGAAGGTTTTCTTCAATTACATTTCCGTCACAAGTTCTTAGTTTGCGAAATATTCAATGTTTTCTGTGAGACCTTATCTTCGAAAAATAAAGTTTTGTTTTGTTTGAACAAGGTTCTGTTATTTGTCAATGTAGGTTAAGGTTTGGTTGATATATGTTAGGTTAATATAGAAGCTATCAAATGTTCTCTGTGACCAAAAGTAGGGTGTTGGACGAGGTGCAGTCCGAAGATGGAGACGTAAACAAACGCCATTATGGTGAAGATGTTGAACGAGGTATAGTCCCGAGACGTAGATGTAAACAAACGCCATTATGGTGAAGATGTAAAATTTTACCCAAGTTGGAGCTATTCTCTACTTCTGGCTATAATGGCGTGTGTAGGTTATTGGGTAAATCTGCATAACTACTGCTCGGACGATATGGATGTAAATATGAAGTCCTACATATTATACACAGTATACTCAACACACCTGTGAAGGTTTCAGGCGGTGCTTACCATTATAAGCAAATATAGGCCATAATATGGGAATCCGGAAAAAAAAATTAGGGTGAAATGCCTTACTTTTGGGTAATAAAATATAAAAAGCTTATATAACCGAACCAAACTGTACTTAACCTAACCTAATCTAACCTTAACCAAACCATAACCTAACGTAACCCAACCATAGCCTAACATAACGTAGCTTAACATAATTTCAAGTGGCTTTCTCCGTATCTCATCTTAATTTATGCACTTATCAATTCTGCTTCCCCTTTTCCATATTCTACATTTTATACTTTCATCTTAGATTTCATCATTAGCATCACACCAGCACCTTTTTGTCTTTTAGAACTATCCTTCCTCCATATATTGTAATTCTAATTTTGAATGTTAGTTTGGATTTCCTCATATTTTTGTTTCTGTTAGGCATACAATTTCTGGTTTCTTCTCTTTTAAATAATATACTAACTCTAGTTATGTTATGTTGATACTATTCTATCTATGTTAGTATATATTCCTTTTATTTCATCACTCCCTTTTGTAAGTGCTCCATTCATTTAATTTTCTTTTTTCTCTAACATCTGTTATTTATGTACTATTTCATTATCTTGTTCTTTACTCTCCAACAAAATTGGGTTTTTTCCTCTGTTGTTCTTTCATAATTTTTCTGCTTTGCCTCTTCCTTCAATTCTTTAAATTTTTATCTTCTTCATTCATAATCTTTTTAATAAACACATCTTTATATTCTACTATGTCCCTGAGTCTGTAAATCCTCGCTAAGATCTCTTCAGTTGCAGTCTGTGACTTTAGTGTGTGTATGCATGCAAGAATGGTTAAAAATGGTCTATTTCATATTCCATAAGGTGGTAGACAGCAAACTGTAAATGTGGTAAAGTTTTGTGGACTGTAAGGCATACATATAATGAGGGTTGCCTTCATATTTAACTAATGCTCTCTCCCTTGCTGCACCTGATATGGTCCAAATGTCACACCAGGTGCTCGGGAACCTCCTTTAGGGGTCGTCAAGTAAATTGAATGTAATAAAGTTTTGTAAAATGTAAACCATACATGTAATGAGAGTTTCCTGCACTGCAAGGCTGGAACACAGCTACACTCAAGGATTTACTAAGCACATTTCTGGTGTTTGCAAAATATAACATTTAGAGTCTAATGTAATTTCCAGGTCCATTGGAGCAGCACAAGGTTCTGACTGGTGCTGCGTGAGGATCAAGGAAGTCTCCATCATTTTGCTGACCCTAACGCATGTGTCCATCCATACGGCCCCTTGCCAGTCTCAGGACTACTCTGCTGCGGTGCTGAGACAGCCTGTGTCCTGACTCCCACCACTGTTGCAGATGCAACTTCTCGGCAGTGGTCCTGACTTCGGGACTCCTCAGCACATCCCTCGACACTCCTGGACTCTTTAGAGTCCAAGTCCTTCACTACCTTGCCAGCCATGACTCATTCCTCTCTTCACTCCCCCATAAACTCTACTAGGTATTTATTTATACCAATATGATGCTCTTATTTTTGTGTTTTTACACTATTCTTTAATTTTGATAACAGACCAAAATACAAGTGTCATTGTCACCAACACCTTCTCGCACCACCAGTGTTGCCAAATCACCTCCGACAAAATTCAAGGTTTAAGAATATGCAAATTGTGAAAACCCGACATTAATGTGGATGGGGACAGAAGCAGGGTTGAGGAGTCGGAGGTGAAAAGTTCGACTCCGACTCCGACTCCGACTCCTGGTATTCTTAAAATGCCGATTCCGACTCCGACTCTGGGTATTCTTGAAAAGCCGACTCCGACTCCTAATACTCTTAGGAATCCAACTCCGACTCCACCCAAAACCTTCGACTCCTTATGATTCCGACTCCGACTCCTAATACTCTTAGGAATCCGATTCCACCCAAAACCTACGACTCCGACTCCGACTCCACAACCTTGGACAGAAGTTGTTGCTTTTTTTGTGAGGCTTAAGAATACAGCCCTTAATCCTCCAGAACAGTGTTGGAGGACGCTCATTCACGCAACTTCCCTGAGGCTTCCTGCAACAACACCTGACCTCACACATCTATTGTGCTGCCAGAAGTAGTGTTGCAGTGGAGACTGCACGCCAGGACAGCAGCATGAGTAGTGAGGAGCAACATCAGCAATCTGTCTCAGATCTGAGGAAGTTCAGGTGTGATCAGAAGAATCATCCTGAGGAAGGCAACTCCATCCACAAAGGAGAAAGACCATTTGAGTGTAGAGAGTGTGAAAAGACTTTCAAGAGTAAGAAAGGCCTCACTGACCACATCTTTATACACACTGGTATTAAGAATTATGATTGTAAAGAATGTGGGAAAAGATTCTCTCACAAGTCTACCCTCACTAAACACATCCTTACACACACTGGTGTTAAGAATTATGAATGTGAAGAATGTGGAAAAAGATTCAGTCAGAATTCTCATGTTGCTGATCACATCCGTACACACACTGGTGTTAAGAATTATCAATGTGAAGAATGTGGAAAAAGATTCACTCTGAAGTCTACCCTCACTCGACACATCAATACACACACTGGTGTTAAGAATTATGAATGTGAAGAATGTGGAAAAAGATTCACTCAGAAGTCTCACCTCACTGAACACATCCTTACACACACTGGTGTTAAGAATTATCAATGTGAAGAGTGTGGGAAGAGATTCGGTACAAGTTCTAACCTTAACAAGCACATTGTGACACACTCTGACCTGAGAAAGTTCAAGTGTGATGTTTGTGGGAAGCAGTTCAAGACCAGGAGAGTCATTGTCCGGCACATGAAGACCCACTCCTGAGGTTGTGTTATGTGAACAATGTGCTGCTGCTGCTACTGGCTCTCGGTGACAATAGTTATAATGTGTGAGTAAGTTAATGTTAAAGTAAGCGGCAGACATCAAAGGTCATGTGGCGATATGTTAAGGTAAAAGGTAAAAGGCAGAGCAAAGAGATGATGGTAAGATAATTAAGAGGAGAAATAGGAAGTGCTACAATGGAACAAATAGACATGAAGACTAAATTATGCTGTGTAAAACAGTGGTTCCCAACCTTTGTTCTGTCTTTTCCCCCTTCAACCAGTTCACCTGTTCGGATTTCCCCTTCATAGAGTGACAAGGAAAAGTAAAAACTCTCAAAACAAAAATATATTATTTGCTTGATAATACAAATAAAATCATAAACAATTAGTTAGTTAATAGATTTAAAGTTCCTTTCTTTAGTTGTGACTTAGTCAATCAGTGGCAATAAACATTAAAAGTTACAACCAAACACCTGAACGCACTCTTCATCTTGACATATACACATACAAGTATACAAAACAAAATTTATCAGTCGCTAATTAAAGAAAAATCAAGATGTGTTAAAGCAAGACGGTCAGCCCGTCACTTTTATTTCTTCTACTTTCTTTCATTCTTAATTTCCATGTAAAGTTATTAATATTATTTTCTAAGATTTCATAATATACAAAATAGCTCATATATAACAACCTTTTACAGAAGCACAAGGTGCGTTTTCGCTGAAAACTTGTTATCAATCATTCATGTGTGAAGCAGCAATTTAGCTTCCTCTTCAGACAGCAAGTTTAATTCAATTATTGGCTCAGGACTTTGGAAAATAAATGGATTTTTTATCCAAAGTTTGATGATCATAAAAAAAAAGATGCGCCTGTCCAATCTGCCAGTATGTGCAGTCTAAATGTTAAGCATTGACTTTGAATTTCCAGTTTGCAAGAATGAAAACATTTATGTTAACCAGTGTGAGACCCTGCTAGGTATGATTTAATGTT
>JAXIVD010000385.1:15000-25000 GCA_036785275.1 Cancer borealis
TACTTTGCCTGTCCCTAATAACTATTCCCCGGGCAGAGTGGAAAATGTTGGGTGGTCTCCTTAAGAGACTGTCACACTAGCACTTTTACTGACAATTTTTACAGTTTTTACAGTTTCCGTCAATTTTTTCTCGTTCTGACAACATTGTTCCATCTGAATCAGTCAGACGGACATGATCGTCTTCATTTTGTGTTTGTGAGTTGTCGACAACTTTTTGGTTAAATCAGAATGCATAGTGGATGATATGAAGTTATTCCAAGTAAATGGCTAGCTTGTATTTTTTTTTAATTTAAATTTTTATAATGATAAATAATAAATTTGATAATTGCACATGAGGTTACATTTAATTTGTGGTTTCATAATAACCAACAGTCTCTCGCAAGACTAGACCATAGAGTCGGAAGACTTTAATTGCATTTTTCAAGCAAGTATTCGGTTCCTGTATACCATGGATGCAAAAATTCATTCTAGGTGGACAAAACTGTCAGAAGAATTTCTGATTGATCAGATAAGAAGCCACTGCTGTCTCTGGGACCACAACAATGAAATGTACATGAAGAAAGTGTTGAACGCAACCATGCACGTGTTTTTGCAAGTTTGGCTCATCGTAGATGGACAAGACACAATGAAATACAGAGAAGCTAATGCTTGCCTGGATGTTGGAGTCATGTCTGTTTACTGATGACGAAAACAGTGTAGACGAACACCTGTGTGTATATGACGGCACGCGCTCTAGAAATTGTCAATTTTCACAAAGTTGACGGAAAAAGTGCTAGTGTGACCGCCTTAAAGGCGCCAGTGAATGGGTACCGGAATTAGCCAGGGGTTGTGATCTGCCCTCTGAGGTTGTGACCTGCCTTCTGGGGTTGTGACCTGGCACCTATTTCAGCGAGGTGTGCAAGTGTGCCAATACAAAGGCTATACCCACGATCCCAACAGTATAGTATGGGGTATGGACAGTGTCTATATACACAACTAATGCAAATAACTATTCTATATGACAGTGTCTATATACACGGCCGTAATGCAAATAAATATTCACTATGACAGTGTATATATACGTACATGACTGTAATGCAAATAACTATTCGCTATGACAGTGACTTGCCCACAAACATAGCGATTGCGTACGTCCTGCCTCAAGGTAATGACGTCACTTCAGGAGCTCTATACTTGAAGTGGAGAATGGTTGAAATGAAATACCAGATAAGATCATTATCATTATTATTATCATTATTATTATTAGTAGTAGTAGTAGTAGTATTGTTATTTACTGTATTGGAAACTGCATTCTAAGGTAAATTTATTTACCAACAACCACAATAAATCATCCAGGACAACAACAACAATAACAATAACTATTACTTTAATTTTCATTTTTTCATTTCCTTGGCTACTCCATTATGTAGTACATAAGTATATTCATGCTGAAGCTATAAGCATATAGGAAGCCTCAATTCAAGTGAAGGAGGAGGTCAGTCAGTCGGTCGGTCATTCAGCCAACCAACCCCATGGAAATCCACACAAGCACTATCAATGTATTTGTGATGCAGGAAATAGAATTGTCTGCTCCAGCTTCAATGATTATAAGAAAGAACACAGGATAGATGCATCACACCCCTAGTGGACGGTGAAGCAACTAACACTACTAACACTAACATCCGGAGCAAACATTCAACTAACAGTGATTTATGAGAAGGACAACACAGATGAACCGTTTAACCTTGAGCACTGTGTACAAAAGAAAATAATAATAAATAGAACTAAGAGAAAACTTCCGCATCCAACAAGCACCAATGGGAGGCGAGGATGGGTGGCCCGGGCTGGTTCATTCTACCAAGATGTTACAGATGGTCAGGGAGTAGATGGAGATGGGGCTGCTGGTAATTAAGTCGGAGGAGAGGGCCATCACTTTACTGATGTAGGTGCCGCACTCCCGCAGGCCTGGCACTGTCAGGGTGTTGTTGCTGGTCACTACGCACAATGCTGAGTCCAGCTCTATCACATTGTTGGTGCATACCTGTGTGGCACGTAGTGGTATTAGTGTTAGGGCTACCTTTGTTTTCCTCCTCCTGCTTCTCCTATTCATCACCATTAACACCAGGAACAGAATTATAAGAACACCTCAGTGTACAAAACATACCACTGGTGCGTTGAGCAAGGAAAACCTCCCTCAGAGAGAGTGAGAGAGAGAGAGAGAGTAACCATTATGACGAGTAACAGTATAATCGATGGACTTGAATTGACGTGTGGACAGCGTGTATATATGGGATCATCTGAAGGTCCTCACCCTCCCTGACCTTGAACTACTAGTGTGTTGTGTTCCTCTGTGCCAAGGTCAGACCCTCAACATTGAACTAATGAAACTCGTCCATTAGATGAGTGTAACACCACCCAGAGGGATTCCCTTTTCATAGTGTTCATCTGCATCATATCGTAAGGAATGAGCATCACTATTAAAACAGACATGGAACTTACCGCTATAATCACTATAATCACACGACTCGGGAGAATAAACAGGTTCAGAAGGAAAGGAGGAGAGGGAGTGAGGGGAAGGAAGTGGCTGGAGGCTTAGTTAGAGGGAGTTAGAGGGATATAAGGCACTGTTATACTCCCTTACCTTGTACTGGCTGTTGCAGACTTGGTCAGAGAGCTCCCAGGTAATGGTTATAGATGTCTCAGTGGCATACACTGGACGCCCTTTCACTGGTGGTTCGGATTCTGCGGGGAAAGAAAGAAGGAAGAAGGGATGAGGGGAAGGAAAGAAGGGAAAAAGGAGAGAAGGAAGAACGGATGAGGGGAGTAGTGGGATTCAGCCAGTCGGTAAGAACCTGTTCTTGGAATTTCATTAATCCCGAGAACCGATTCTTAGATTAAATCAGGGTTCTCAATCTTTTTTTCTCCATGGATACCTTTTACTTATGACTTATTTTGGTAGACTCCTCATAGATCTGTTACTGGCTTTTGATAGTCAAAAACTCTACTAAAACCAGATTTGATGTCGGGTGGAGCCGAACACGGGTTCAAGATGAACATTAGCTATATTTCCCAAGTTATTTGGAGTTGGTAACACTGAGTCTCAGTGAGGAAGGGGAAGGGAATGTGGCATCACTGATTCGAACGTCCCTCCACCCATTTCCCTCCCTCCCTTCCCTCCCTTTGACTCCTTACTCTCCTCACCTGTAATGGTACTCTGTGTGTTTTTACCAAGTCCTCGCAGCTTCGTGCTCATGTAGTTGAACACAGGAGTCACGCTGAGTTTGTGTACCATGCAAGGTTTGAGTGAGGTAAGGTGATGCACGCAAGAATCCTGGAGATGTGAAAAGAGATACGTTCAAGACTCTGGGTCATGTTATGTAAATGATTGTCTATGTCTGTCTGTCTGTCTATAATTGTGGTCACCTGTCTGTCTCGTTTTTTTTTTTTTTATGATGGTGATGTGTCTTTTATGCCTTTTTTTATTATGTCTCAGTCCATCTGTATGTGTGTGTGTTTGTTTCTCTGTATCTCTGTCCGTCACTCCTTCCCTTCCTTCACTTCTACTTTCTTTCCTTCTTTTCTTCTCACACTTATAGTTAAGACCCTTCACCTAAAAATCCTCCTCTTCCTCCTCCTTCTTCTCCTCCTCCTCCTTCTTCTTTTCCTTACACTGTTGCAGACAATCTCATGTGGGATGCCACCGTCAACCACAAGGTCATAGTGGGAGACAGGGATGCTGCTTTTGGTGATGTTCCAACGTACATCCAACCACGTGTGTCCACTGGCCTCCACCTCAAAGTAGTAAATGATGCCTGTAGGAGAGATGGGATGTTTTTACATATTTGTTGGGTGTTTTGAAGTATGTTTAGGGTGTTTTGGGTGTATTTGGAGTCTCTTTGGGGTGGTATGATTATATCTGGGGTGTTTTTGAGTATCTGGGGCGTTCAAGTCTCTCTGAAGTCTTTTTGAGTATTTGGGGTGTTTTGAGTCTATGTGGGGTATTTTGGACCCTTCTTACCTCCCACCTTTCTTTTCTCTTTCTTTTCTTTGCCCATTCTATCTTGCCTTATACCCCTTCCATCTTTCCCTCCTCCCTTAGCATCCATTCTCTTTTACCCATTCCTCAAAACTCTTCTTCTTTTTTATGGTTCCTTTACATTCCATTCCAGCCTCTACCCTCCCTCACTCACTCACTCCTTTCCCACTCTTCTTACTCTCCCCTTCCTCACCTCCCACCGGGCCCATGTCTATTTTGTCACAGTGGCCCACGTTTCCCTGGCCATCCGTGCCGTGAATCTGGACTTGTGTTGTGCAGCAGTCACTCCGGTAAGTCATAAACACATTCTCATTGGTTCCCGGTGTGTAGTCTGATACCGTGGAGGCAGGGTGGCCAGCAGGTACAGATAACACAGTGTACAGTCCTTCAGATAGAAATGGACGAGAATATGTTAATTAGTTGAGGAGTTATTAGTGTGTGTGTTGCATGGATTGATGTGGGGATTTTTTATGTTTTTTTTATCGGATCGTATGAGACTTTTCATTTATACACATGTACGTATACATATTGACACACACCTGATCCACGGTCGTGCAGGGTGGCTGTTACACCCCAGGTTCGGCTGGAGCACAAACCGTTGTTGGTGAAGCCTTCGCAGCTCGACATGTAATTCAGCACGCACATGGGTGGCTGATTGTCTATCTCCTGATGGTGAGATGATGGCTTAGTGAGAAGATTGATGGGGATGCATAGAGAAGGACAGAAGGATTTGCATTGTGTGTTGGTGGATTTAAAAAACGATGTTTATAAGGTGTCGAGAGAAGGATTATGGTAGTGCATGAGGAAGTGAGGAGTGCTATGTACCGCAGGAAGGACGGAGAAGTGGGTGAGTGCAGTGTTATAAGACATCTTCTGCGTCTCGCTGCGGGCGGTGACCAGCACGGTGCTCACCTGGCCGTGGGTAGCTCTCCTGGGCACCTTGAATCTCACTTTCACGAGGGTTGTCTGGTTGGTGGCGAGGAACACCCTGGGGAAGCAGTGTACTGATAAGGAAGAGACTATAATTTTGAATGAAGGTGATTTTCTACACTGATCAGCATGTGAGGCTGTGATCCGGAAGAGTGGGAAGATAACACAGTCATCTAAGTGATGAATAGCACTGCTCACCACCCCGCTGTCATCACCACATCATTGTACACCATCAGCGAGGTGCGGTGGGACTGCTTCTGCTGCTGCTGCTGCTTTAGCTCACCTGTCAGGGTTGAGGCCGTCCAGGAAGTTGAGGTCGTCCGTGGCGGTGATGGTGAAGTAACTCTCCAGTCCATAATTTGTCACATGGAAATGAGTGTAGCCATTTCCCCCAGGAGGCGCCTCTAGTTCTTCAATAGTGGAGAAGAGTTCCACCAAAGTCTGCACAGGCCACACCTCCACTGCCATCTGCCTCGTCCACTGTTTGCCTGAGGGGAAACGAGGCAAGGATAGTGTGTGCAGTTGACCCACACTTGGGAGGTGGATTTGGGAAAGAAGGGGCGAGGAGGCAGGGAGGGAAGGACTGAATGAGGAAGCATGTCATGGAAAGAGAAGAAAAGGAAGGGGCTTTTTTCTGTAGCAACTCGAGAAAAAGTATCATAGGGGATGAACAAAACACTAAGAACAAGGAATATACTAAACAGTCAAGAAGGAAGAAGACAACTTGGTGAATTTAGAAAGTGAACATTCTTAGAAGCTTCCCTTTGCACCCTACCTGAGGAGAGGTAGCCGAAGACCCGCACGAAGAAGGGCTGGTCGGGAAGCGGGGTGGTCCAGAGGTACGCTTGCTCCCTCACTGGCAGAGGATAGTTGATGTCTCGCAGCACCAAACCCGCCTGGAAGATGGAAGGAAGAGTACACATGTATAGAAGGAGAAGGAGGAGGTGGTGGAGGAGACGAGAAGAAAGGAAAAGGGAAAGAAGTAAGCAAAAGAGGTTGGAAGCTAGACAGTTTGGAAATATTCAGACATAAACCAACAGACAGACACACCTTATCGATGAACTGGGCACCAGACACAATGGCTACGTTGCTCTCGCGAAGTCCCACCAGCGTCATCTTGAGGTAGTAAACCGTGTCTGGAGGAAGAAGAGGAGGAGGAGTGAATACTTAAGTTATAGAATTGTGTATCAGAATAGATTGATTAACATGTGTGAAAGTCATCATAGGAGTTTACACACACACACACACACACATACACAAACACTTACCCTTAAGCGGCTGGCCTTCCGTGTGGCGGTAGTGTGGGTGTGGGGGTGTGGCATCCAGTACAGCGAAGGTGGAGAGGAAGTTTAGGGAGGACGTAGCAAGGATGATGGTTGCGTGGTGGGTCGGGGCCACGTACACGTCCAGCTTCCACTCCCCCTTCAGTGGCTCAGTCCATCGCAACGCCTTGAAGTGTGACGTGAAGGTGACCACTTCAACACCCACCGCCTGCAGGACCCTTGTGTGCAGAAGATTATAACGTCTGCCTGTTGGAGGGAGAGGGAGGAAGGGAGTGTGTTGGTGTAGTGACGAGGGTGCGGAACAACAACAACAACAACAACAAGGACAAGGACAAGAAAAAGCAAGAACAGGAAGAGATGAAGTATGTGGAAGAGAGTAAGTTTTCTTTAGTAGGCGCTGAAATATGCGTCCAATACGAAGAAGAAGCGAATGAAGTGTTATGTTGGCAGCGGAGAGAAGAGTAGTGAATTGGGTAGATGTGGATTAGTGTAGAGTGGAGAGTTGGAAGGAGTAAAGAGTAGATACACAGAATAACAGGATGTGGAGGAGTACGTGGTCGGATGGAAGTTGGCTCAAAAGAACGCAGAGGAAGAAGATATGGATGAGTGTGAGTGTGTGATAGGACGAGGCACAGAGGAAGACCAAGCATGTATATTATAGTGTGTATATACAAGGCATAGTCCCTGTCCACTACCTGCCTTACCTATACCATCAGTGAGTTCTGCGGCGTTGATTTTTCCAGAAAAGCGAAGCTGAAAGTCCACGAGCGTGTCATCAACAGGGAAGGTTGTGGTTGTTATGCCCGTCACCTCCTTCTGTAGTATGGTGACCTGAGGGATGATGAAGAGAACAATGTGTTATGTAATGGCATAGCGGAGGGATGGACTAATGGATGGATGGCTGGTTAGTTTGTGAAGAAGAAAAGGAATCCAAAAGACGCATCCAAGGGGTGATGGTGAGTCTCCCATCATCAGCCTCACCGTTGAAGTTTCCACGCTTCTCCCCATGATCTCCACGATATCATTCACGTCGAACTTCTCTGCGCTGATCAGGAGTCCCCCCGTGGCATCTGTCAGCCTCTCATAATCCTCAACAGTCGTTATCCATTGCTTGGTCGACCTCTTACTCTTCCTTTCGTGTCTCACCTCCTTTTTCTTGCGCTTTAGGTCACTCAGGATTACCGTCACCTGGTGGTTGGAGGGAAGAGCTTTAGTGTACAGGTATGTGTGTATAAATGTGTGTGTGTGTGTGTGTTACGTTATCAAAAGAAAAGCAAATGATCGCTGTATTGAACACGACAAAATCCATTCTTCTCCATCTTTCCTCCTCCTCCTTCTCCTCACCTTGTTGTTCTGCCTCTGCGCTTGGCTGATGAGTCCGTCCATCTTCTCCCCGTCCTTGGCTGTGGCATCCGTGAAGCAGAACACGTCTCCGTAGTCTGGCGTCTCCCCAAGGGCCAACTGAGGGTACAGAGGAGGGAATCACACACACACACACACACACACACACACACACACACACACACACACACACACAGACACACACACACACACACACAGACACA
The DNA here is from genome assembly GCA_036785275.1 of Cancer borealis. NCBI lineage: Eukaryota > Metazoa > Arthropoda > Malacostraca > Decapoda > Cancridae > Cancer > Cancer borealis. The sequence goes on from JAXIVD010000385.1 coordinate 22,794, forward strand.
CACACACACACACACACACACACACACACACACACACACACACACACACAAACACACACACACACCTGCAGACCACACCAAAACAGCTCAGGATGGTCATCTCCACCCTTGGCTCGCAAGGCATTGACGGCTTTGAGAAACTCCTTCCCGTCCGTTGTCTTGAACACCGGCCCGCAGCCTGAGGAGGAACGAAGGCGGTGTACAAATGAGGAGGAGTGAACAGGAAGTGGGAAGGAAGGAACATGAGGGAAGGTGGTTGTGGATGGATGACTGCATGGCATGCAGTAAAAAAGGAAAATGGATAGTAGAGGATTAGATAACATATTACTACTTCCTACACTCACGCCCCATTGGATTTCTGCCGTAGGGTCTCATGCGCTCTAACAATAGTCTCCATTAGCTTGACGAATAACCTCACACTTTATAGCTTTGTTTAACATGGACAACCTTGGAGCATCTTTCGACTCCCTGAAGCAGCTCGTTGCAGACTCACTTGGGTCATTGAACTGTGAGAGAATGTACAGTTCAGGGCTCGAGCTGGCCACAATCTCTGCCACTTGGGCCTTGACTGCATTTATATTGTTACCCATCGATGCTGTGGGAGAGAGAAACTTTGAAACAGCACTGAAAGAAAGGGATTAGTAGAGGAAAGGAAAGAACAGGAATGAGGACGAAATGTAAGAAGGGAGTGAGGTGCATCTAGAGAGGAACAGAGTAGACAGGAAGACGAAGATGAATAATATGTAGGGTGCATAAGCAAATGTCATTAATGTCATTGTAAAATATTAATTTTCACATCACCAATAGGAACACTACCAGCGGTAGAACAGAAACAAGACTAGAAAAACGTATCTCGCACTAACAAACATTATAGACTCAAAGTGAGAAAGAAAACTAAGGCTACAAATACTCTCCTCAATCACTTATTTACCAGTGGTGTCGATGCTGATGGAGAGCGCTGACCCGAGGTACAAGTCAAAGAGACGACGGTACTTGTCAAAACCAACCACGGTGAGGATCTGGTCCAGGTAGTGTTGGGTGGCCTGCACGGCGAGCTCTGCAGCTTCCTTGTGTAGGTAGTGGTGGGGAGAGAAGCAAGGGTAGGCAGTGTCCTTGTTGATGCCGCCTTGAGCTGGGTCCTTAGAACTACCATCCTGCGATCCTCCATGGCTACATTTCCCTCCTGTGTTGTATGAGAGAGAGAGAGAGAGAGAGAGAGAGATGGTTATGATTGCTACACTGCTATTAAGAGAAAGAACAACCACTTTTGTCCTTAAGGTTGCTTTTTGGACGTTGTCATTGATGAATAGTTGGTTAGGTTAGTAAAGAACAGAGACAAGTAGACACACCAGTGGTAGGCTTGGGGACGAGGTAATCTTTCCCCATCTCAGTTCTGTAGGTGTAGTAGCCACTGGAGAGGCCCGCACCGCTCTTCACGTTGCTTGTACATGTGCCCTGGTGGTGGGATGGGAAGGGGGGAGGTGTTAGAGGTATGAAGGCTGAGGCGTGAGGAAGGAGATGAGGAAGCTGCTTTATTGTGAAGGTATAACATCACAACCAACTTCCTACTCTTCCTATTGTTCCTGTAGTTGTATAAATATGATGTATATCTTTTGCATTCTTACTGTATACTTAAACAAATTGTAGAATGACGAATCACAAATACCATTCAATAACCTCATTGCTGCCTGTCCAGTGATTCAAGTCAAGAAAGGAATGTTTGAACTCCGGTAGAGGGAGGTGCTTAGATATTAGGGAAGGTCTTACGTCACATGTAGAGATAAGTCATTACATAGCCTGGCTGGGTCCCTTGAGGCGTTCATAAGAAGCTTAACCCATTATGTGTAGTGATAATTACGTGAAAGTGTAAAGTGAGACCTAGGGGGAGCAGCCCCTCACCTGCTGGAAGTAGCAAGGTGTGCACACGTCTTCAGTGGGGCCTGCCAGGGTTTCAAGGTCATACCCAGGCAAGCCTAGCCCCGTGAGGATGTTTGTGTTGCCCTGTTCGACCCAGGTGGAGTGGGAGTAGAAGTCCTGGATGGAGTGAAGCGAGGAACCAAGGAGGAAGTGTGCGGAGGAGTAAGCTTCCTGAATCAAGATGGAGGAGAGAATCTGTGGGTAGCGTGTCGTGAGCTTCTTCTGCATGGCATTTAACTTCTCCCCGTCAGTGTGCAGGGCTGGGTCATACCTGAAGGCACCAGCAATAT
>JAXIVD010000385.1:32500-49039 GCA_036785275.1 Cancer borealis
AAAAAAAAAAAAAAAAAAAAAAAAAAAAAAAAAAAAAAAAAAAAAAAAAAAAAAAAAAAATATATATATATATATATATATATATATATATATATATATATATATATATATATATGTATATTTGACTCATAAAACTGTACAAATATTACAATCTGATTATTATATTTTATTAATATTTTCTAATTGTTTATTATTTTATGATTTGTTCGTCATATTCAACTTTTTTTTATGAGAGCGATTCTTGATCACAACTGATTTATATAGTTTTTGTTACTTATAAAAAAAAATTTATTAGGTTATATTGAGAGAGAGAGAGAGAGAGAGAGAGAGAGAGAGAGAGAGAGAGAGAGAGAGAGAGAGAGAGAGAGAGAGAGAGAGAGAGAGAGAGAGAGAGACTGGGGCTCACTGAGACAGGAAAAGGAAGGGGGGGGAGTGGGGGCGTAACATGCGTGTGTGTGTGTGTGTCGCCTTTGCCTCAGCTCTCTCTCTCTCTCTCTCTCTCTCTCTCTCTCTCTCTCTCTCTCTCTCTCTCTCTCTCTCTCTAAAATATAGCAACACTGTGTCCTCCCATTTTGTAGAGGATATCTTCCTCACAGCAACAGCATCCACTCTTTTTTTTTGTTTATCCTACTTGTCAAGTTAGTAGTAGGGCAGAATAGAGTAGCAAGAATGGCACTGAATGCACCAAGATACTATGCATCTGTAGAAGCTTTGAGAGGTGACATATGGGATGGAGTACGTTTAAGGAGAGACATATAAATGTAACCTTGAGATATAAAGTTAGGCTGGAACAATGGGTAATACAAGAATAGCACGAAAGATATATGTGTAGCATATAAGTAGCAGTAAGTAGAAGAAATGTATGAATATGGTAGACAGGAGTGGCATGCTGATTATGTGGATGCATAGATTTTTTGAAAGGAGAGAATGTGTGTATGAATGGAAGGTGATGAACAGAAGTAGAGAAGGGTTAGAGTGGGATGTGAGAAAGTGGAAAAGTGAGATAGACAGGAACAGTGAAAAGTGTGGGACTGAGTAAGTAGAAGACCGAGATGAGCATAAGAACATAAGAACATAAGAAATGAGGAGACTGCAAGAGGCCAGTTAATGACCTACACGAGGCAGTTCCTTATCCCACACCCTTGGAATAATCCAATATTTAGCCATCCCACCTGTCATCCCTATCCATACTCTCATCCAACCGTCTTTTAAAGCTACCTATTGACTCAGCACTTACTACGTGTCTATCCAGCCTATTCCAATCGTTCACGACTCTGTTTGTGAACCAATATCTACCTATGTCTGTCCTGAATCTAAGTTTTTCTAGCTTGTACCCATTTCCACGTTTCCTATCCTTGCTACTAAATTCTAAAGCCTGATCAATGTTTCCCTTATTAATTCCTTTTACCCATTTGAAAACCTCAATCATATCCCCTCTTGCCCTCCTTCTCTCTAGGGAATGGAGATTAAGACGTTTTAACCTATCTTTGTAGGGTAAATTTCTCAGCCTCTGAATCATCTTGGTCATTCTTCTCTGAACTGCCTCCAAGGAGCCTATATCTTTCCTATAATAAGGGTACCAATATTGAGCTACATAATCTAGGTGGGGTCTGACTAACGCTAAATACCTCAGAATGACCTCAGAACTCCTATTTGTCACACACCTACTAATAAATCCTAGTATCTTGTTGGCCTTATTTCTAGCTATAATACACTGTTCCCTGGGGCGCAAGTCACTGCTTATTTGAACTCCTAAGTCCCTCACACTGTATGACCTTCCTAAGATAGTGTCATTTAATGTGTAGTCTACAGACCTATTTCCTTTACCTACGCTCATAATACTATACTTGTTAACATTAAACTGCATCTGCCATTTCTCTGACCACTCATACAACCTATTTAAGTCATCCTGCAGCATCCTAGCATCATCTAAATTCTTTATCTGTCTTCCTATCTTTGTTTCATTGACAAATTTACTGATATCACTATTTATTCCTGTCTCTAAGTCATTTATATAAATTATGAATAACAATGGTCCTAGTACTGATCCCTGTGGTACCCCACTAGTGATATTACCCCATTCTGATTTCTTCCCATTGATTTGTACCCTCTGTTCCCTATCAGTAAGCCATCCCCTAATCCATTGTAGTACCTTCCCACCTATGCCGTGAGCCTTAACTTTACTTAATAATTTCCTATGGGGTACTCTGTCAAAGGCTTTACTGAAGTCCAAATAAACTATATCATACTCATCCCCCTTATCTATTGTTTCAAATACTTTCCTGTAGAAGGATAATAAATTTGTGAGGCATGACTTTCCCTTGCTAAAACCATGTTGACTATGTCTAATTAGCTTGTGTTCATCTAAATGTTTCCTAATTGCCCTTGCTATGATAGCTTCTAACATTGGATGGAACGATAGAAGACTTTGGAATGGTACAGAGAGAAAGGGGCCCCAATGTATGTAAAGTGGTATAATGGAAGCCTGGGTGGTACACTACGGCACACTATGGTTTGTGCGCCGCCCTCTCTAAAGCCGACTTTGAACTAAGCCATTACTAATAAGGCGTTTACATGTAATGTCAAGACCTCTTGCCAAGATGCAATGACTAGGCAAATTCTGACCAACATATCGCAAACACTTTCAATATACGAATTTCTGCGTTTGCCAATATTTTGACTCTAGTCATGTAACGAATCACAGCTCACCAACTTCAGAACTTCATCTGTGTAGACACTGAGCGAGATAATATTTCGATTAAATAAGACGAAAGTAAGACGTTCAAGACCATAACAGTTGTAGAAATAAATAAGATTTATAATATATATGTTGTTTTTTATAGAAAAGCTAACCAAAAACAAGCATAAAGCTTGAAATATATTAGGGAAGTGTTGAAAATTACGAACTGTGGGCCCTCTACGTGGGTGGAGCGAAGCGATTGTAAGTCGAAGCTACAACCACTTGAAGCGTTTACATGTGTCGCCAAACTTCGTTTGTTTTCACGAACACGATTTTAAGGAGAAATGTCTTGGTTGGTGTTGCCACAATTTTCCTAATATATTTCAATCTTAATGCATGTTTTTAGTTTTCTTTTATATTAAAAACGACATATATTATATACATATTTTAAATTATAAGTACTGAAATGATCTCAAACATCTTAATTTTTTCAGATTTATTCGAAATAGATATCATGGTTTCTCCGTATATTTCGCACCGCTTCCATCCTAAGGTAGAGGCCAACATCTCGCTACGTGATACAAATTCCCTTATATATTACAATCATTATGCTTGTTTGTGGATTTCTGTTATATTAAAAACAACATTAATAATGTAAATATTATGTATTTCAACAACTGTCATGATCTCAAACATCTTATTTTCATCTTATTTATTCGTAATGTATATCCTGCTGATTCTGTATTGAAACTACAGCACCCTCCACACTCGTCCTAAGCCCACAACATGTCCAAATATCGTCGTATACAGATCACCTTACCAGTAGCAGCAAGATGTGTGTGTGTGTGTGTGTGTGTGTGTGTGTGTGTGTGTGTGTGTGTGTGTGTGTGTGTGTGTGTGTGTGTGTGTGTGTGTGTGTGTGTATGAGTGTGTGTATGAGTGTGGGCGTGGGTGTATGAGTGAGTGTGTGTGTGTGTGTGTGTGTGTGTGTGTGTGTATGAGAGTGTGTGTGTGTGTGTGTGTGTATGAGAGTGTGTGTGTATGAGAGTGTGTGTGTATGAGAGTGTGTGTGTGTGTGTGTGTGTGTGTGTGTGTGTGTGTGTGTGCATGAGAGTGTGTGTGTCTGTGTGAGCACTGGATGTCTTCACATGACGCGGGGCCCGGCCTTCGTATCTGCGCTCGCTCCAAGTGAAATTTTTGTGTTCGAAACTGGATCTGTCTTCAGTGTCTAAATTTTCTTTGACTTACATATTTTTGTGCAATATACAAAAATCTTATTTCTTACTTTAATTTGATGAAAATAATTGTAAGCAATATGATATGCTTTTTACTTATTATTAGGAAAAAGGGAACAATTGTAAGTCGAAGCTACAACCACAAAATGCATTGAAACATCAACACCCACACATGTTTGAATGTCACATCTTGTTATTTTCTACATTTCTCTAATATATTACAAGCTTTTTGCTTGTCTTTGGCGTTCTTCTATATTATAAACAATATATATAATATAAATCTTATGTAGACGATCAACTATAATGGTCTCAAACATCTTACTTTCTTCTGATTTATTTGAAATATATACCCAGATTCTTTCTCATGAAAACACACACATCCGCTTCGCCCCACCCACGTAGAGGGCCCAACGTTCGCAATTTTCAACACTTCCCTAATATATTTCAAGCTTTATGCTTGTTTTTGGTTAGCTTTTCTATAAAAAACAACATATATATTATAAATCTTATTTATTTCTACAACTGTTATGGTCTTGAACGTCTTACTTTCGTCTTATTTAATCGAAATATTATCTCGCTCAGTGTCTACACAGATGAAGTTCTGAAGTTGGTGAGCTGTGATTCGTTACACGAGAGGATGCAAAACATTGGCAAACGCAGATATTCGTATATTGAAAGTGTTTGCGATATTTTGGTCAGAATTTGCCTAGTCATTGCATCTTGGCAAGAGGTCTTGACATTACATGTAAACGCCTTAAAGTTCCATCTACATGTAAGAGAAACTGCAACGAAGGCAAGTGGTCAGTGGTGTGGGGTTTGGCATTCTTAAGGGTACGGTGTGTCGCGCTCCCCTGAATTTATGAGAGCTGTATTTATTACCCATATACGACCAATCTTGGACTACTCGTCTGTGGTGTGGAACACAGACCATCTTGGTGATATTAGATTGTTGGAGGGAGAGGGAGTACATCGGAAATGGACAAAGATGGTGTCTGGTTTCAGAGACGAGTTACTCTGAGCGTCTCTCTACACTTAGTTGTACTTAATTAAAGGACGTTTGCTTAGAGCTGATCTTATCATGGTTTATAAGATTTTGCATGGTTTGTGCCCTGATCTGGATCACTTGTTTGTCAGGAACTTTAATGCTGGAAGGAGATAGGGATGACAGATGGGAGGGCTAAATATTGGATTATGCCAAGGGAACTGCCTCTTGTAGGTCATTAACTGGCCTCTTGCAGTCTCCTCATTTCTTATGTTCTTATGTTCTTATATATACCATATTACGCAGTAACAGCTAGAGCGTTGTACTCCAAAATGTTGGAATGACTCTGCCACGCAAAAATTACGTCACGAGAAAACCCTCTATAATCAATGATTATTTTTATTTCTAATTTTCCTTTCATTAATAACTCATCACGAGGAAATACAATGAACAAAATAAATAGTAAGGCATTCGTTGTTTGTTTACACTTGTTTGCCTCCCAACCCAAGTCCAAGTTTGAGTGCGTGTGTGTGCGTGTGTCGGGACTGTCGGCGTCAATGCAGGCGAGGGTTGCGTGTGTTTGAGTGCGATGGTAAGTGAGGCTGCTGCACGTAATTTAAGGGTAGTCAGTGTTGATATGAAGTGTGTATAAAGTGAAGGTGTTAATTAAAAGTACGTGTACAGGAGGAAGAAGAGTGGGGGCGGCCTGGGTGTGTTTATGTATGTCTGTGTTTGGTTGTAGTAATACTAATACTACTATCCCTACCCATACCCTGCTGTTTGGTGGTTGTAATACTAATACTACTATCCCTATCCATACTCTGCTGTTTGGTGGTTGTAATAATACTACTATCCCTATCGATACTCTCATCCAACCGTCTTTTAAAGCTACCGGTATTTCTTTACAACTACTGCTCCAGCTCTTTATTATAAATATGAAGTCATACATACTATACATAGTGTACTCAACACATCTGTGAAGGTTTCAGGCGGTGCTCACCATTATTTAATTACAAAGCACAGATAGTCTACCACACGTTGCTACAAGTTTGAAATGTAGATGTGGAGTCACAAGCTTGAGCCTCTTCCAGGAGGTCTTCTTTAAGAAAATTTACCTCGCAAAACGTCTCTGAAGTTATGTTATGTTGGTTAGGTTATGGTTAGATTAAAGTTGTTAACTTGAGATGACTTACCTTAGTGATGACTATAATAATGATTACAAGAATGATGATAATGATAACGCCAATTCCTTACCAATTTCCTGATTAGTCTACTCCAACTTCTCTCCTGACTTTGTGCCTACTAATTTCATATTACAACAATAACTCCAAAAATCACTAACATTACTATTTCTTGCTTTTCTTCTTTGTCTGAAAAAAGTACACAACTCAGTCAGTACTTTCCCTGTTTGATGTTTATGCACTATATAACTATGACTGGCGTGCCTTCAGATCCGTGCTGCCCTCATACATCTAACAGTACCTCCTCCTATGGTTTAGTATAATGTGCAAGTAAAGGATAGCCAACCAGGTGAGCTTGAGTCATGATTAGGTAAACATTCATATTAACTATGCTCTATTTTCTGACTTAACTATTAGCTTGTGATAAATATATTTTGATTTGTTTCCACTTATTTTGTTTACAGAGTGGTGGTTCAACTTCTGCAACCACCACCACCACCACCAGCACTACCAGTACTCCTTCAAGCTACAGTGCCCCGCCTATGGGCTTCAGGATGCCGCCCCCTAGCCCCGGAATGCCCCCCCGCCTGCCCCCCCCTGGCTTCATTCCCCAGGGAGGCAGCCAGGCTATGCAGCACCAGCACCAAGCTTTCAATGTGCCACCGCCAGGCTTCCTTAACTCATTCAGTCAGGCTGGAGCAGGTGAGCACAATATTCGCACCTTTATTCATGTACTGAACTTCATCACATAATGTATTTTCATTCATGTACTACACTCTTTGACTTCATTGTATCTGTATGCTGGTTTTGCAACACAACAGTCTTCATCACAGTTTAGTACGAGATTAAGGCAAGAATTAGAAGTGAAAGGAAGAAATACAAAGAATTGTTGACATTATTCACACGTAGGGAGGAGTGTGTTAGATCGAAGGAACACTTTTATATATGTATTTACCTAATTGTTAAAGTTGTATGTGTGTGTAAGTGTAATGCTGTATGTTAACTTAACATACTCTGTGAAGGAGGAGGATGTTAGAATGTTGAATCAAACCAAGATGAGGATAATTAATGGATGTGTGTTGCATCGCTGATCAAGAGAATGATTGTAACTTGAGTTAGAGGATTATAATATTAATGTGAGTTATAAGATGGTAGTGTTAGTGTGGTGATGAGGTGGGTGAGGGTGAGTTGTGAGGTGGTGTAGGCCATTACCTTGTATTTGGTGGTGTCATTACATCGTGTGTGATGCAACAGTGAGCGAGCCTACACTCACCCTTCATCCTGTGTGTTCCTCAGGCGAGGGTGGAAGTAGCAATGCTGTCATCTCAGCGGCACCTCAGCTCAACACTCCCCCGGCCACTAACTCACCCGCCGTAGCAGCAGCCACTGCCGTCGCCGCTGCTGCTGCTGCTACTGTCCAGAATGTTGTCCCCCCAGCACCGGATCACACCCAGGCTGTGCCTCCCACCACACCCACAGCAAACATTGCCATGCCAGCTGCACAGCCCCCGGCCCTGGCTGCTGCTGCTGCTGCTGCCCCGCCTGCTGCACCAGCACCAGCACCAACTCCTGCTACTGTTGCTGCTGCAGCTGCTGCTGCTACTGCTGCTGCTGCTGCTGCTGCTGCTGCTGCTGTTGCAGCTGGTGCTACTGTTGCTGCTCCTCCTGCACCTGTCAAGACTGAGTCCACGTGAGTGTCACACATCACTTGTATGTGTTTGTGCTGTGTGTGTGTGTGTGTGTGTGTGTGTGTGTGTGTGTGTGTGTGTGTGTGTGTGTGCGTGTGTGTGTGTGTGTGTGTGTATGTGTGTTTGGTTTATTATTTCTCTTCATTCATCTGCTTCACACACTTTTTTTAATTCTATCTATACACCAGGCTGTTATCCCCCTAAAGAGAGGTAGCCAAAACAACACACACACACACACACAGGAGAAGAGAAGTACATTTCACAATTTGCCTTTCATTTCTATCATATATACATATATCCATAAAAACATTAAACAACCTTGACAACATCACACATCCTTATCTCACTCATTCATTCACTCACTCACTCACTCACTAACCACACATATATGCACATGCCTGCACTTTCCTCTCTATAAACGGCCTTGCTTTCCATCCCTTACTGCTGCCTCTACATAGAATACTAAAGTGTGTGTGTTGGTGGCTTTTCTTCCATAACTGCTGCCTCTACATAACATACTAATAAATGTGTGTGTTTGTGTGTGTTCCAGGCCGCCTCCCAAGGATAAGAAGAGTGTGTGGACAGAGCACAAAGCCCCTGGTGGTCGTGTTTACTTCTACAACACAGTGACCCGACAGAGCTCGTGGGAGAAACCAGATGAACTCAAGACTGCGGCAGAGGTGGGTGTTAAAGGATGTTTAAATGTTTAAATGTAGCTATGTGATGTTGTGTGTTGTGGTCATTATTAATTAACTAGTACCTTTATATCCCTTGATGTGCCCCTCATGATAAGTATGTATGGCATTCCTCGTCCCATCCCTGCACCTCTCATCCATCCTCCCCTTCCTTACCTCCCCTCCCTTCCCTTCCAGCTGCTGCTCTCCCAGTGCCCGTGGAAGGAGTACAAGTCTGAGAGTGGCAAGGTGTACTACCACAACGTGAACACCAAGGAGTCACAGTGGACCATTCCCAGGGATCTCGAGGACCTCAAGAACAAGATCACTGCAGAGGAGGAACAGTGAGTGGGGGTGGTGGGGGGCGGGTGGAGAGAGAGAGAAAGAGAAAGAGAAAGAGAGAGTGTATGTGTGTTGGTTTGTGTGCATTCTGAACCATAGTAGCAGTAGTTAAGTTAATCCTTGTTTATCCTTTACCCAGCAGGGAGATGAGGGACAAGCCAGCGGTGGTGGTGGTTGAGGACAAGAAGGCCTCAGCGATGGACCAAGCCATGGCAGCTACACTGGCGGCCATCCAGGTGCCCACCACCACCACCACTCCTCCCAAGGGTAAGTGCAGCCACTTAGGGAGAGCACAAGGGAGAGAGGGAAGGAGGGAGGGGTGAGGCAAGACACCAGGGAAGGAAGGAGGGCACAAGGGAAGGAGGGAGAGAGGGATGAGGGAGGGCACAAAGTAAAGAGGGAAGGAGGGAGGGCACAAGGGAGAAAGGGAAGGAGGGAGGGGTGAGGGAAGGCACTAGGGAGGGAGAGAAAGGGTGAGGGAGTGGTGATGACAAACAATATGGCTGGAGGGAAAGAGGAGTTGTAAAGAGCCAGGAAAATATGTACAGTTTACTTATTTTGTACACTGGATGATAGTCAGATGAGTGACCTTGAATGAACCTTGTGATGAAGGTACAAGGCAGGTAAAGGAAGGTGACTTGGGTTTGCTTCACACCAGCAGTTTTTTCAAGTGCAGGAAAACTGAAGCCAGTCTACCCGTCCCTATTCCCTTCCCCCACCCTCTCTCTCTCTCTCTCTCTCTCTCTCTCTCTCTCTCTCTCTCTCTCTCTCTCTCTCTCTCTCTCTCTCTCTCTCTCTCTCTCTCTCTCTCTCTTTCTCTCTCTCTCTCCAACTGATCTTTCACAGTATAATATAAGTAATACTCACTGGACCTCCAACCCTTGCCTCTATTTCTCCTACTGTCCTCTTTACAGGGTCTGGCGGCAAGTGAGATTTTTTGTTTTTGTTTTTTTGTTGTCCCTTTTGGTGTAAAAAAAAAATGGAGACAGCTCAATTTAACATTTTGTATTTATTAACTTTGGAGTGTCATTCAAGTTGGCCGGGTGGGCGGGGAAGGTGGGGGTGTGTGCTAGACAAGGCTGCTGCTTCAATGTTGGCCTCACTGCTATTATTCGTCAGTGACTCTAATGTTTTGTTCATAATTATGCACAGCAGTTGACAATTATGTATCGTTGTTGTTAATTTAGCTGCAATTTGCATGCATTTATCTGTAGGAAGCAATATATCTTTCCAGAATTTGTGACCATTAAGATACAAAGTACTTAATTGATGTGTTTAGTATCTGTAAATATTAAGTATGTGCGTCTCTAAAACTTGTGTGTGTGTGTGTGTGCCACGATATAATTTAAGTGTATAATATTATTGCCGTGAAGTGATATTGCAGAGAGGAAAGGTTAAAGGGGAATAAATTGGAAAAATAATGTTATGAGTATTTGAGAGAGAGAGAGAGAGAGAGAGAGAGAGAGAGAGAGAGAAAGAGAGAGAATTATAGCTGCCAAGAGAGTTTATGATGTTTCGGAAGGGCTACCGACCCTCACACTCCCTCCCTCTCTCATTTCAAGCCCCCGAGAAGAAGTGTGGCGCGCTCGACACAGAGGAACTCGGTAAAACTTCCACTCTAGGTCTGAGAGAAAGTTGTTTGTTAATTGTGCTGTTGATGCTGGTAGTGTTTATTTCCTCCCCTTCCTTCTCTTCCTTCCCTTCCTCCCTTTCCTTTCCTTCCGACTGATCGATGGGAATTATTTTAAACTGCATTTGATTTCCCTGTCTCCTACTTGCCTCCTTAATATTTCCTTTGAATTGTTGCAAAAAACACAACAATGCATACTTATTAATTTTGAAGAATAGGTATTATTTGGCATGCATCTATTTCTTCATTTTTCTTCATTTTCAGTGAGAGAAATGTGACTGATGTATAAATTGTTTACATAGAATATCTTACATCATTAGTACGCTTAGGTTAATTAATCCAAGCTTTTTACTTCACTTCAATATTGTGTGTGTTTGTGTTTGTGTTTGTATGTATTGACCTAGTTGTTTACCTAGTTGTAACATACAGGAAAAAGAGTTATGTTCGTGCTGTCCCGTCTCCATATCTATAAGTATATAACTGCCTTGTATAATAACTATTCTTGCATTGCATATACTTTTTCCAAACCATTCCACGCCATCATTGTGGGAAGCTGTGTGTGCGGGTATGAGAGAGAGCGAGAGAGAATGAATACCTTAAACAATTTTCCTACCTAACCTAACCTAATGTTCTTACCCAGTGGAGGTGCAGGATATAGAGGAGCCCAAGGTGTTAGTGTTCAAGGACAAGAAGGAGGCATTAGAGGCGTTCAAGGAATTCCTCAGAGACAAGGTAAGGAAAAAAATATTATAGCTGTGTTTTATAATCTGTCTTTCTACTCCTGTGTGTTTGCATTTTTGTTTCAATCTGTCTACAGGTTGTAATTTTGAGGCCCTCTGTTGCTGTCTTAATTTATATCTATGTATGTTTGTTGGTCTATATATCAGACTGTCTTTTGCGTAAACTTTGATACCTCAGATGATGAATTTGGTTAACATTCTCTCTCTCTCTCTCTCTCTCTCTCTCTCTCTCTCTCTCTCTCTCTCTCTCTCTCTTCTCTCTCTCTCTCTCTCTTTCTCTCTCTCTCTCTCTCTCTCTCTCTCTCTCTCTCTCTCTCTCTCTCTCTCCCTCTCTCTCCCTCTCTCTCTCTCTCTTTCTCTCTCACCCCACCCAGGGAGTGCCAAGTGATGCCACATGGGACCGAGCTGTGCGCCTGATCCAGCACGACGTGCGGTATGATGCATTCAACAAGCTTAATGAGAAGAAACAAGCTTTTAATGCATACAAGGTCCAGCGAGCTAAGGAGGAAAAGGTACACAGGTTACTAATCTACTTATTTATCTATCTAGCCTGACACACACACAACAATAATATTAATAATAATAGTAATAGCATTAAATCTAAAATATGTATTGGCCATGATGGTAAAGAAAAGCAGCGTGTTGGAAGGTTTAGTTGTTAAGGTTGAAGGAAGCATGTATTGTAATGTAACTCTGGTGATATAATTTATAGCAGATACAACTCTTAACATAATATAACACTACACTAGAAAGGGTACACGTGATGCTGTAATGACTTGATGGGTTTTAACTTGTATTGGTGAAAGTACAAAAGAGCAGCTTGTAGGAAATATCTAGTCAAGGTAAATATGGTTTGGTTTATTTGCATTTGAGGGATTTGATATTTACAGCACAGGAGAGATTATTTTTGACTGCTTTTCTGCTGCTTGCATCATATTATTTGTTGGAGTAGAAGTAGTTGAAAGGATAATCATATGGAAGAAGGCAAGGTATTTTCTTTTATTCTTTTTCCCTTCACTGAAACACAAAGCCTTTCTGCGTGTTGGAATATAGAAGTGACACATGGCAGCTCACAACTTTGTTCGGGTAGTATTCAGATAACATTAGCGACTTCTTCTCCCGAGGTTAATACTTACATGTCAGATAGAATTAAGGTTGCAGAATATCATGCAAGGTATATCAACTTCTGGAAACTTGTTAAAGCAAAAATGAAAGATAAAGTGAAAAATTAGTATTATCCTTTTATCTTGTGTTCCCGTAGGAGGAGCAGCGGCTACGTGCGAAGAAGGCCAAGGAGGACCTCGAACAGTTCCTCCTTAGCAATGAACGGATGAACTCCACCATCAAGTACTACCGGTGCCACGAAATGTTTCAGCACCTCGAGGTAAAGGTGAATTATTCCATGTTATTATTATTGTTGTATATATATTGTTTGCTCCTCCACATCACCTTCTTGTTGTAGGACCTTAACTAAATAAACCAATCTATGCAAGGAAGAGAAGGAAGGAGAGAGATAGGAATAGGAACCGATGAAGACGAGGGTAGATCAAGAGAAGTTAATAATTATTTTATATTGATATTATTTTATGTTTGTGTAGAGAGTATTTAGATGTCACAATGGGTTTGTTCTTGGCAGCTCACTGTTGAATTAGGTCACACAAGCTGAAGTAAAAGACTCAATTTGAATATTGATGCGTTTGTTTTAATATAAGAGAGAATTTAAAAATAGACTGATAAATCACATAAAGAGTGAGGAAGTCATGGCATGCATTTCAATGAACCTGAAGTGTGATGTAGAGAATATAAGTGTAACACAATGGCATGTATTCCTTGTTGTCAGACGTGGAAGTGTGTGCCGGAGGCTGAGAGGCGCGAGGTGTATGAAGATGTGGTGTTCAACTTGGCCAAGAAGGAGAAGGAGGAGAACAAGGCCATGCGCAAGAGAAACATGAAGGTGAGTGAGTGGGTTTGAGGTTAGGTTAATGTGTGTTTATAAAGTTTACAAAGGTGTAGTGTATTCTATGTCTGATTTAGTGACTCATTGGTTTCCCTGAATTCCTTTAGTGTTCCCCAACTCCATGAAATATAGTAATACAGTTTAATGAATCAATCCATTAATTAATTAATTATTGTTTGATTGATTGCTTCATTTGTTCAGTACAAGTACAGTAAATAGCTGTCAGATGAATTATAATGTGTTATAATTTTGTCCTCTGTTCAGGTGCTGAGTGAAATCCTGGACAGCATGACCAACATTACTTTCAAAACCACTTGGTCAGAAGCTCAGCAGATGCTCATTGACAATCCAACCTTTGCTGAGGACACAGACTTGCTGAGTAAGTGTGGACAAATAGACACAGCTCAAGGATGAAGCGGCATTCATTAGATGTCACATTGGATACTGTGTGTAGACATTATACCAAACTAACTTAACTAAACCACACTTCATTGTATGTCTCCCCTCACATTCATCCTCCTCCCAGGCATGGATAAGGAGGATGCTCTTATAGTGTTTGCCGAGCACATCAAGCAGCTGGAGGAAGAGGAGGAGGAGGAAAGGGAACGTCAGAAGAAGAGGATCAAGCGGCAGCAGCGTAAGTGTCGAGACAACTACATTGCGCTCCTGGACGAGCTTCACGAGCAGGGCAAGCTTACCTCCATGTCACTCTGGGTGGAGCTCTACCCTATGATCTCAGCGGATATAAGGTATGTAATGGTAGTAATAATAATGATAATAAACGGTTTATTGATAAGAGATGAGCAGCCCAAGAGGTGGAAAAAAACAGTAGGGAGTACTATACAAATTGATGGGGGTTGAAAAATTAATCATTACAATAATAAATGATAATAGTAATAATAAAAATAGTAATAAGTTTAGCAAAGTAGTACTAAATCTAACACTAAGTACGTATTTATTGATTTAATTAATGTATGTGTGTGTGTGTGTGTAAGTATGTTAACTCTTATCTGATGTTGTCCAGCCTGGCTTTAAATTATTCAATATTTACTTCTTTGTTTATCTCTCTCTCTCTCTCTCTCTCTCTCTCTCTCTCTCTCTCTCTCTCTCTCTCTCTCTCTCTCTCTCTCTCTCTCTCTCTCTCTCTCTCTCTCTCTTTCTCTCTTTTTTCCCAGTAATAATTATAGGAACCAATAAGAGTAGCATTAAGTGACCTTTATTTCACAGGTTCACTGCTATGCTGGGTCAGCCGGGGTCAACACCGCTTGACCTTTTCAAGTTCTATGTTGCTGACCTCAAATCTCGCTTCCATGATGAAAAGAAAATCATTAAAGAGATACTAAAGGAAAAGTCATTTGAGGTCCAGGTGAGTTATCTTCTCCTCCTCCTCCTCCTCCTCCTCCTCCTCCTCCTCCTCCTCCTCCTCCTCCTCCTCCTCCTCCTCCTCCTCCTCCTCCTCCTCCTGCATTGCTCTTATTTGTTTTTAAAGGCTTGATAAAGAGGAAAAATATTCTTAATTATATGACGAGGATTTCACTTGAAAAACCATAATTTCATAAGAACTTAATGATGGTGTACGAGGCCAGGCAAGGCAAGGCAGGCAAGGCAGCTCCTGTGCACCTAATATCTATCATTTGTTCCCTTCTGTTCCCTTCTCTTCCCTACCCTTTCCTTCCCTTCCTTTCCCTTCCCTTCCCTTCTCTTCTCTTCTCTTCTCTTCTCTTTTCTTCCCTTCCCTTCCCTTCCCTTCCCTTCCCTTCCCTTCTCTTCCCTACCATTCCCTACCCTTCTCTTCTTTTCTTCCCTTCCCTTCCCTACCATTCCCTACCCTTCTCTTCTTTTCTTCCCTTCCCTTCCCTTCTCTTCTTTTCTTTCCTTCCCTTCCCTTTCCTACCCTTCCCTTCCCTTCCCTTCCCTTCCCTTCCCTTCCCTTCTCTTCTCTTCTCTTTTCTTCCCTTCCCTTCCCTTCCCTTCCCTTCCCTTCTCTTCCCTACCATTCCCTACCTTTCTCTTCTTTTCTTCCCTTCCCTTCCCTTCCCTTCCCTTCCCTTCCCTTCCCTTCCCTTCCCTTCCCTACCCTTGCCTATCCTTCCCTTCCCTACCATTCCCTTTCCCTTCCCTGGAGAGCCACACACCACCTCTAATATGCATACTTCCGGCAGGTCAAGACAAGCTTCAAGGAGTTTGCCACAGTGGTGTGTGATGACCCACGCTCTGCCACACTGGATGCTGGCAATGTGAAGCTCACCTATAATGCACTTATTGAAAAGGTAAATGTGTGTGTGTGTGGAGAGAGAGAGTAGTAGTAGTAGTAGAAGTAATAGTAGTAGTTTTTTTCTTTCTTTCTTTCTTTTTCTTATTATTATTCATCCTTATGGCTCTTATTTCTGAATGGCATGGCAGTTTTAAATCTTTCCAGTTGATTTAGTGTTTATTATACTCTTCCATTTTTTATAACTAAAGAAAAAACTCCTTATTCTTGCCATTCCCATTACTTTGTTCCATCCTTATTTCCTGTTAGGTTTAGCTGTCTTATTCCCTCACCTTATTTGTCCCCCAGGCCGAGGCAAGGGAGAAGGAGCGACTGAAGGAGGAGGCGCGCAAGATGAGGCGTCTTGAGGCAGGTCTACGTGCTGCCTTCAAGTCCATCGGGGTGGACTCTGGCTCCACTTGGGAGGATGTACGGCCCCGCCTGCAGCACCTTCCCTCCTTCACTGCCGTGACCATTGAGGCAGAACGCATTAGGATATTCAAGGTGGGACTTGACTAAATCTTGAGTGTCACAGCACCATTGTCAAGGAAATAAATGACATTCTTAGGGATTGTTTATAGGCTTTTATTTTGCTCCACTGTGACTTACACTCTTTTCCCTTCCCTACCCTTCCCTTCCCTCTGCAGGAGTACCAGCAGCATCTAGAGGAGGCTTGTGGACACCATCACTCTCGCAACAAGAAGAAGAGCAAGAAAAAGGATAGAAAGAAGTCTCGTTCACGCTCACATTCCTATTCGGTAAGATTATCACTCCAATACACACACACACACACACACACACACACACACACACACACACACACACACACTAGAAATCTCCCTTTATCCTCACTTTCTTTTATGTAATCTCTTTCTTCTTTGTCTCTTATTCCTCCCTTCTGCCTCCCACCTTCCATCCTAATGCTTCCTTCCTTTCCTTGGTGCAGTCTGAAAGTGAGGACGGCCACCACAAGCGCAGCGCCAAGTCACGGCGGTCACGCTCGCGCTCCAAGAGTTACTCAGAGGACTCAGAGGAGGAGAGGCGGCGCTCCAGGAAGAAGAAGAGCAAGAAGAAGAAAGGAAGGAGTCGGTCTGTGAGTATTGACATGTGTGGTGTGTTTGATGATGTACAATTCAAAGGTGAAGAACATGTGTTTCTTCATACTTTGTCAGGAGATTT
>JAXIVD010000385.1:51739-56739 GCA_036785275.1 Cancer borealis
GTGTGTTTGGGAGAAGAGGTGTGTGTTTTGGGGTGTGTTTGGGGTGTTTGGGGTGTGTTGGGTATGTTTTGGGTGTGTTTGGGGAGAAAGGGTGTGTTTTGGGTGTGTTTGGGGGAGAAAGGGTGTGTTTTGGGTGTGTTTGGGGGAGAAAGGGTGTGTTTTGGATGTGTTTGGGGGAGAAAGGGTGTGTTTTGGGTGTGTTTGGGGGTGTTTGGGTATGTTTTGGGTGTGTTTGGGGGAAGAGGTGTGTGTTTAAGGATGTTTGGGGTGTGTTGGGTATGTTTTGGGTGTGTTTGGGTGTGTTTGGGGGAAGAAAGGGTGTGTTTTGGGGCGTGTTTGGGTGTGTTTGTGTGGGAAGGAGGAGGGAAAAAAGGGTGTGTTTTGGGTGTAAGGAAGGAAAGGGTGTAGGGAAAGAAAGGGTGTTTGAAAAGAGTGTTTGTTTGGGTGTGTTTAAGGGGAAGAAAGGATGTGTGTTGGGGTGTGTTTGGGGTGTGTTTGGGTGTGTTTGGATGTGTTTTGGTGTGTTTGAGGGTGTTTGGGGTGATGTTGGGGTGTTTGAGGGTGTTTGGGTGTGTGTTTGGGGAGAAGTGTGTTTTGGGGTGTGTTTGAGGGGAAGAAAGGGTGTGTTTGGGCGTGTTTTGGGCGTGTTTGGGTGTGTTTGAAAGAGAAGAAAGAAAGAAAGAAAAAGAGGAAATATGAATTAGTAAACAATTTCACAATATCTTACATTAAAGCTATTTCACAATTCTCTCTCTCTCTCTCTCTCTCTCTCTCTTTCACACTGCATTCTCTCAATATACACTTTCTTTAAAATACATCAGTTCTATCTCTACATACGAACACACAAACTCTCTCTCTCTCTCACTCTCACTATCTCTCTCTCTCTCTCTCTCTCTCTCTCTCTCTCTCTCCCTTACCTGCCAGAAAGAAAGCTTATTTTCCCCCATAGAGTAAGATGCGAGATATTTCCCGTCTGGCGAAAAGCTGACTGCTGTTAACGGTGCTGTGTGGGCTGGGATGACCTGTGGGCGTGGGCGTGGGTGTGGGTGAGGACGTGGGCGTGGGCGTGTGGGGTGGGGGAAGAGAGATAATTAGAGGTTGTTAGAGATAGAGAAAGATAATATATATATACTTATAACTAGATAAAAAAAATATATATATATAACTAAAAATTTTAAAAACAAAAAAAAATCAAAAATCTCTCAAAAAATTCTCAAAAAAAAAAATAAAAAATAAAAAATAAAATAAAAACACACACACGTACACACACACACCCACCTGACACTTAGACGCCCGCAGTTCATACATGGCTATGGACCCGTTCTTGGCCCCCGTGGCAATGCGGCGCGTGTGGGGGCAGTGCGACACTTGAGGGAACCCACAGATTGACGGAAACACCTCATTCAGACCACGACTCTTGAGGTGACCAGCGTCTACACAGTGCAAGACTATATCCATTACCTGGGGGGGGGGAGGGGGTGTGGAGAGGGGAGAGAAGGTAGGGTGTTTGGAGGAAGGGTAGGAGAGGGAGAGAGAGGGTGAGGTTGTGTGTGTTGGGAGAGAAGTAAGGATGTGTGTGTGTGTTTGTGTATGTGTGTAGAGAGAGAGAGGGAGGAAGGAAGGATTGATATGTGGGAGAGATAAAGAGAGAGAGAGAGAGGAATAATGTATGAAAGAAAGAGAGAGAGAGAGATAAAAAGATAATATTAGTAACACAATCCACACACACACACACACACACATACATATATCACACAAACGTACACAAACACACACACACACACATACACACAATCCAAACCTACCTCCACCATCAAGTCCATAATGTGACAGCGTTTATGGACAATCAAATATTCCATCACACGTAAAATCTCTGTCTTAGCGCGATGCAGAACCGTGGTGTGTATATTAAGCTGAAGACTCTGTGCGTTCTGCTGTAATGCGTTAAACCGGGCTACCTCACGCGCCATGGTGGTGATGAAGGCGGGGGGGCGGGCCTCGGCTATTAGGGTGAGCGCGTTAGAGGCGGTGCGGCAAGTGTCGGCCTCTGGGATCAAGGGAAGGCCGTACTTCATGCTGTGGGGAGGAGGGAAGGGAGGTGAGGTGGGTGTGTTTTGGGTGTGTGGTTTGGGTGTGTGGTTTGATGTGTTTTGGGTGTTTGCAAGGGTGTGTGGTTTGTGTTTTTGGGTGTGTTTGGGTGTGTGTGTGCGTGTTTTTTTTTTTTGGGGTGTGTGTGTGTGTGTGTGTGTTAAAAAATATGATTAGGGGATAACAAATTTATATAAGTCTCTCTCTCTCTCTCTCTCACCTGGGGGCAAGGCGGTCCGTATCTGCACAGAAATCCAAGAGAGCGAGCAACACCTGTAGGAATCATCATTATCATTATTATCATTATTATTATTATTATTATTACTATTTCAAAAGCTAGTTACCTCTCTCTCTCTCTCTCTCTCACCTTGGCCACATCAAGGTAAGGCTCCCACACAGGAAAGCCCCTTCCAATCAGGTCAATAGCAGCTCTCCGGAGTGGGTTGTGGGCGGGCAGCTTAGAGCCGGGCGGGGCAAGGACCAGGTATGCCAAGGCCTTACCTGGGTGGGCGGGGAAGTGGGCGTGTGTGTGTGTGTGTGTGTGTGTGTGTGAAAAATGATTATCTCCCCCCAACACACACACATGCACGGACACACCCTCCAAAGATACACACATATACATTTTCTCAGTTCAAAAATACACTTTCCCTCCCCTATATATACCCCTATACCCTCCCCCTCCCCATACAAACACCCCCACACCCTTCCCCATACACACACACCCAAAAAACCACACACACACACACACACACACACTTTCACACCCCAAAAAACATATCTAAACACGATTTCTCCCACACAAACACACACCCATCCCCATACACACCCCAAGACACCCTCACCCCCAAAAACACAATTTCTCCCCACACAAACACCCCCAGACACTCCCCACTTCTTCCTCTCCTCCCCAGACACCCTTCACCCCCAAACACACTTACTAGTTTGCATAGACAGGCTCCCCAGACCAAATCCTTCCGCTGCGTCCTGTCCGTGGTAAGCTCCTATGACCCCCAGAAGTATAATAGCTGTTGCCTGCTTCCTCCTTCCTTCAGACTGTGCCACGACCTCCCTGCACGTCTCCCCTGGTGTGTGTAGGGGTGTTTAGGGGGGGTAGGGTGTGGGGAGGGTGTTTTTTCGGGGGAGAAGGGATGGGTGTGTTTTTAGGGTGTTTAGGGAGAGGGAGGGTGTGTGTATGGGGTGTTTGGGGTGTTTGGGTGTGTGTGTATGTGTGTGTGCGCGTTTTGGGTGTGTGTGTATGTAAGGAGAGAAGGTGTGTGTGTGTTTGGGTGTTTGTAAGGAAGGAAGATATGTGTGTGTGTGTGTGTGTGTGTGTGTGTGTGTGTGTGTGTGTGTGTGTGTGTGTGTGTGTGTGTGTGTGTATGTGTGTGTGTGTGTGTGTGTGAAAATGAGAGAGAAAGAAAATAATTAAAACCAATACATACATACATATCTCACGTATATAAAACAAAACGCACACGAACGATGAAAAAAACGCACACAAACGCACACACTCACCGTCCATCTCCTCATCATAGTGGTCTTCATCGAGGTGTGGGTGGGGGTCTATACCTCCCCTCTCCCCCATACCCCCTCCACCTCCACCACCACCACCACCACCACCACCACCACCACCACCCCCACCTCCCCCGCCACCCTGGGCTGGGGTGCCGTTTGTGGTGGGGTTAGAAGAGGTTGTAGACCCACCCTGGAAATAGTAGTAGTTGTAGTTATAGTTGTAGTTATAGTAGTAGTAGTAGTAGTAATAGTAGTAGTAGTAGTAGTAATAGTAGTTCCGAATATTAAATTTTTATAATATCTTGTGTTTGTTACAAATTTCTGGATTTTTTACGCTTAAAAAAACACTTTATTGATAGTAATAATAATAACAATAATAACAAAAATAATCACATTTCTTCTAATATCTCTCTAATTAACGCACACAAACACACCTTATTAGCAGCATCCGTGCGTAGGGTGTGTGTGGCGTCATGGTGGTGGTGGGCGGTGTTGTAGTGGGAGGCGGGGCCGGTGGGCAGGGGTTCAGTGTGGGTGGGCAGGTGAGGCGCCCATTCCACTACTAATAATTGACGACCTTTCATTCCCATTCGAGATAATTCTGTTTTAAGAAGAGCTTGGGCAGCCTCTCTGACCTGTTTGGGTGAGGTTATGGTTGTAGTAGTAGTTGTAGTAGTAGTAGTAGTAGTAGTAGTAGTAGTAGTAGTAGTAGTAGTAGTAGTACAATATCAAACATTTCAATTTTACACTCAAAAAACATTATTCTTTCTCTCTCCTTCCTCTCCTCCTCCTCCTCCTCCTTACCTCCTGACACCTATCCTGCCACCTCCTAGCCAGTATCTCCACCATGGCAGGCTGGTAGGAAGGGGCGCCAGCAGCTGTCACACAATCAGGTAACAGCACAGTATGTAAGGCTGTCAGTGTGGACCAACCCTGTTTAATTATACTCTGATGTTTACTGAAATCATCTTCTGTGTTGTCAGTGCTCGTTGGTGTTTGGTTCTGGTTGGATTTGGTGTTTTGACTGGAAGGGAGAGAGAGAGAGAGTGTGGTTAGTATGTGTGTGTGTGTGTGTGTTTTGTTTATATGTGTATGTATGTATATATTTTAGTACATGGTGATATATATATACTCTTATTTAGACAGCTGTTTCCACATACACACACACACATACACACACTTGCCCAAACACTCATATACACAAATTTTAATACATGCACATAAACAAATACACACTCAGCTAGCTATTTCCACACACACACACACACACACACACCGACACACACACTTACATATGGTTCTTCCTCCTCCGTTCCTGTTCGGGTATAAGTGTGGCAGCGTTCATGTCCTGCAAAGTATTAGCCACAGACACCAAGGCGAGGAGGTGGTGTGTGGTG
>JAXIVD010000385.1:64239-129239 GCA_036785275.1 Cancer borealis
GAATAAGGGAGATGGTCATGTTTGGGGGTGGGAATAAGGGAAATGATCATGTTTGGGGGTGGGAATAAGGGAAATGGTGATGTTTGGGGGTGGGAATAAGGGAAATGGTGATGTTTGGGGGTGGGAATAAGGGAAATGATCATGTTTGGGGGTGGGAATAAGGGAAATGATCATGTTTGGGGGTGGGAATAAGGGAAATGATCATGTTTGGGGGTGGGAATAAGGGAAATGATCATGTTTGGGGGTGGGAATAAGGGAAATGGTCATGTTTGGGGGTGGGAATAAGGGAAATGGTGATGTTTGGGGGTGGGAATAAGGGAGATGGTCGTGTTTGGGGGTGGGAATAAGGGAAATGGTCATGTTTGGGGGTGGGAATAAGGGAAATGATCATGTTTGGGGGTGGGAATAAGGGAAATGGTAATGTTTGGGGGTGGGAATAAGGGAAATGGTAATGTTTGGGGGTGGGAATAAGGGAAATGGTCATGTTTGGGGGTGGGAATAAGGGAAATGATCATGTTTGGGGGTGGGAATAAGGGAAATGGTAATGTTTGGGGGTGGGAATAAGGGAAATGGTAATGTTTGGGGGTGGGAATAAGGGAAATGATCATGTTTGGGGGTGGGAATAAGGGAAATGGTCATGTTTGGGGGTGGGAATAAGGGAAATGGTCATGTTTGGGGGTGGGAATAAGGGAAATGATCATGTTTGGGGGTGGGAATAAGGGAAATGGTAATGTTTGGGGGTGGGAATAAGGGAAATGGTAATGTTTGGGGGTGGGAATAAGGGAAATGGTCATGTTTGGGGGTGGGAATAAGGGAAATGATCATGTTTGGGGGTGGGAATAAGGGAAATGGTAATGTTTGGGGGTGGGAATAAGGGAAATGGTAATGTTTGGGGGTGGGAATAAGGGAAATGATCATGTTTGGGGGTGGGAATAAGGGAAATGGTCATGTTTGGGGGTGGGAATAAGGGAAATGGTCATGTTTGGGGGTGGGAATAAGGGAAATGATCATGTTTGGGGGTGGGAATAAGGGAAATGGTAATGTTTGGGGGTGGGAATAAGGGAAATGGTAATGTTTGGGGGTGGGAATAAGGGAAATGGTCATGTTTGGGGGTGGGAATAAGGGAAATGATCATGTTTGGGGGTGGGAATAAGGGAAATGATCATGTTTGGGGGTGGGAATAAGGGAAATGGTAATGTTTGGGGGTGGGAATAAGGGAAATGGTAATGTTTGGGGGTGGGAATAAGGGAAATGGTAATGTTTGGGGGTGGGAATAAGGGAAATGGTCATGTTTGGGGGTGGGAATAAGGGAAATGGTAATGTTTGGGGGTGGGAATAAGGGAAATGGTCATGTTTGGGGGTGGGAATAAGGGAAATGGTAATGTTTGGGGGTGGGAATAAGGGAAATGGTAATGTTTGGGGGTGGGAATAAGGGAAATGGTAATGTTTGGGGGTGGGAATAAGGGAAATGATCATGTTTGGGGGTGGGAATAAGGGAAATGGTCATGTTTGGGGGTGGGAATAAGGGAAATGGTAATGTTTGGGGGTGGGAATAAGGGAAATGGTAATGTTTGGGGGTGGGAATAAGGGAAATGATCATGTTTGGGGGTGGGAATAAGGGAAATGATCATGTTTGGGGGTGGGAATAAGGGAAATGATCATGTCTGGGGGTGGGAATAAGGGAAATGGTGATGTTTGGGGGTGGGAATAAGGGAAATGGTAATGTTTGGGGGTGGGAATGTGTGTTATGGTAATGTTTGGGGGTGAAAAATTATGTTATGGTTATTTTTTGGGGGTGAAAAAAACTATATTAATAACACAATTTTTGGGGGCGGTCAAAAACTACATTAAAACCACACATTTCACCTCAAAAAACCCAAATTATCCCACAACAAAATCCACACACACCCATAAAAAACACACACACATGTACGTACCAGTCTCCATCTGCCACACGTACACGGACCCATCTTGCGTGGCCACCATTAGGAAGTCATGTTCGGGTCTCCACTTGATGGTAGTGACGGGGTAGAGGTGTTTGGACGCGAGTAACACTAACTTCCTCTCTTTAATGCTTAGAAGGGCAACACTGTGATCCTCGGAGACACTCAAGATGCAGTTCTGTATTCTAGGCTGTGGAGAGAAGGAGGGAGGGAGAGAAGGAGGGAGAGAGAGATTGATTGATTGATAGATAGAGAGGGAGAAAGGCGTTAGATACATATATATTCTTATTTTTTATTATTTTTTTAACCTACACAAATATATATAAACATACATATATAATTTTTTTCAAACACACACACACACATCCATTCTCCCAAACACACATACACACACACACATCCAAACACACCCAAAAAAACACATTTATCCCCCCAAAACACACCCTCACACCCCCAAAACACACTCGAACACACCCTCACACCCCAAAACACACCCTCACACCCCCAAAACACACTCGAACACACCCTCACACCCCAAAACACACCCTCACACCACAAAACACACACCCTCACACCCACACACACCACCACATACCGTGCACGATGGGGGCGGCACAAGGAGCTGCAGGACCTGACCCGCCTGGACCACAAATCTATGGACCATTTGACCGGTGTACATGTCCCAAACACAGATCGAAAAGTCCATCCCGCCGGAGACAAGGTGCGCCATGTCATACCTAATGCTTTCACCGTGTGGGTAGAGGAGGCAGTTGACCCGACCTTGGTGACCTCGCAACACCATTGGCTGGGCCCAGTCTGGTGGTGGGTGGTGATTGGTTAGGTTAGGTTAGGGTAGAAAGAGAAAGACACACACACACATACACACACACACACACAGACACACACCACCACAAACACTCACTGTGGTAGTCGTGGTGTTTGCCGTGCAGCAGATGTAGCATAATAGTTTCAGTGGCAGGAACTAATATAATTGAACCATCCTCACGCCCACACGCTAGACGCCCTTGGAGGGGGAGGAAGAGACTGGCTGTGATGTGGGGGGGGTTCCTCTCACCCTCAAGCTGGTCCAGTACACCTAGGGGGGTTTAGGGTGAGGTTAGGGTGAGGTTAGGGTGAGGTAAGGTGAGGTTAAGTGAGGTTAGTAAGGTCAGAGATTTGATTTTTATATTACACGTTAAAATTTGTATAAAAATTAACATAAACACACACCCACGCCCACGAAAACACATCACGCCTACGCCCACGCCCACAGTCTTACCCATGGGCGGGGGTGTCATAGTTATTTTATATATAGAAATATGCTAATTATATAAACATTCCTAATTCATTTCAACATTTCTATATAGTCACACAAAAAACACACCCACACCCACGCCCACGCCCAAACTGTCTTACCAATGGGCGGGGGTGTCATAGCCGCCCACGCCTTAGCTAGGGAGTGGTTGAGTGTGGGCGGGAACAGAAGGGCTTGGAAGGGCTGGACCTGTTGTATTTGTTGTAATTGATGGTCAGATACATCAGCCAGACGCCATAACTTGATCTGTTTGGGTGAAAAATGGTGTTTGGATTGGTGTTTGTGGTGTTTGGGAAGGGTAAGGAAGGGTAGGGAAGGGTAGGGTAGGGTAGGGTAGGGTAGGGTAGGGTAGGGTAGGGTAGGGTAGGGTAGAGTAGGGTAGGGTAGGGAAGGGAAGGGTAGGGTAGGGTAAGGTAGGGAAGGGAAGGTAAGGTAAGGTAAGGTAAGGTAAGGTAAGGTAAGGTAAGGTAAGGTAAGGTAAGGTTAGGTAAGGTAAGGTAAGGTAAGGTAAGGTAAGGTAAGGTAAGTAAATTAAACACACACACACACACACACGTACGTATAAACACACACGTACACACACTTACACATATATTTCTACATAGGCATATATATATTTACATAGATGCAAACACACACACACACACACACGTACACACACACACACACACACCTGTCCATCACAGTCTCCTCTCAGTAATAATTTTTCAGCGCCACTCTCTAGAGGTATTGTCATAAACTGCCAAGCTGGGGCGTTGATCAACTGCTGTGGGCGTGGGCGTGGGCGTGGGTGGGGGAGAGAGAGAGAGAGAATTAATACATAGGCCTAGGGTGTAAGGTGTAGGAGAGAGAGAGAGAGAGAGAGAGAGAGAGAGAGAGAGAGAGAGAGAGAGAGAGAGAGAGAGAGAGAGAGAGAGAGAGAGAGAGAGAGAGAGAGAGAGAGAGAGAGAGAGAAATTGTGTTTGGTTAGAAGTAATGAGAGAGAATTTGAGGTTTTTAAAGAGAGAGAGAGAGAGAGAGAGAGAGAGAGAGAGAGAGAGAGAGAGAGAGAGAGAGAGAGAGAGAGAGAGAGAGAGAGAGACAAAAAAAAAATTACCTATACAAACTTTTTTTCTATTACAAATTATTTAGAGAAAAAAAAAAAACATTGAAAAAAAAACGAAAAAAAAAAAAAATTTCAAAACCAAAATAATTATTCAAAAACCCAAAAAATAATGAAAGATATAAAATTAAAGCTAACTCTATCTCACTTTCTTACCTCCTCCATCTTGGGTCTAACGATGCCATACAGGACTGGGTTGTCTCCCTCGACCTGCTTGTTGTGGAAAGCCCGGCTCTCTACGATGCAGCTGGAGGGAGAGAGAGAGAGAGAGAGAGAGAGAGAGAGAGAGAGAGAGAGAGAAGAGAGAGAGAGAGAGAGAGAGAGAGGGTAAAAAGAGAGATATATATATATTTAGTTAGTTTGCAAGAAAAATAAAGATAGAGATAGAGATAGAGAGAGAGAGAGAGAGAGAGAGAGAGAGAGAGAGAGAGAGAGAGAGAGAGAGAGAGAGACAAAAAGAGAGATATATATTTAATTAGTTAGTTTGCAAGAAAAATAAAGATAGAGAGATAGAGATAGAGATAGAGAGAGAGAGAGAGAGAGAGAGAGAGAGAGAGAGAGAGAGAGAGAGAGAGAGAGAGAGAGAGAGGTAAAAAGAGATATATATATTTAGTTAGTTTGCAAGAAAAATAAAGAGAGAGAGATAGAGATAGAGAGAGAGAGATAGAGAGAGAGATAGAGAGAGAGAGAGAGAGAGAGAGAGAGAGAGAGAGAGAGAGAGAGAGAGAGAGAGAGAGAGACAAAAAGAGAGATATATATTTAATAGTTAGTTAGTTGCAAGAAAAATAAAGAGAGATAGAGATAGGAGAGTAGAGATAGAGAGAGAGAGAGAGAGAGAGAGAGAAAGAGAGAGAGAGAGAGAGAGAGAGAGAGAGAGAGAGAGAGAGAGAGAGCATATCTACTTAATAGCACAAACATTTAACAGATAAATGCAAAAAAAAATAAAAATAATAAAAAAATAAAAAAAAGCAACTACGAGAGAGAGAGAGAGAGAGAGAGAGAGAGAGAGAGAGAGAGAGAGAGAGAGAGAGAGAGAGAGAGAGAAAGCGCACACACACACATACATATATAATAAGCCAAATAGATGCAAAACAAATACACACACACACACACATACACACACACACGCACACACACACACACATAAATAAGCACACAAAAGCATAAAAAACATGTACACACACATACACACACACACATGCACACATGACAGTTTTACGTTTTGTTGTGACTGTTATGTGCGCGTTTGGTGTGTGCGTTGGGTTGGTGTGTGCGTATACTAACCCTGCAGCCTTCCCCCTGAGTGCTCTGCAAAGGTTAGAGTGTGTTAGTGGTGTGTGCGTTTGTGTGCGTGTGTGAACGTTAGTATATGTGCGTTTATATGTGTGCGCTTGTACATGTGCGTATAGTTATGTGTGTGTGGAGAGTAGTCATGTGAAATTAGACTATTAATAACAAAACACGCACACATACATATCCAAACGCACATAAACACACACACACAGACGTACATATCCAAACGCACACAAACGCACACAGGTTAATATAATAATCAAACATAAATTTTTAAGCTTAATAATAAAAAAAAATTAATAATAATATTAAGTTGCGTTTGGAAAAATCACATACGCTAAAAAACAAACGAGGACACAAACAAACAAACAAACACACGAACAAACAAACACAAACACACAAACGTAAACAAACTGAGTCGACCAAAATCAAAACGTAAAAAAAAAAACTATTATTATTATTATTATTATTATTTATTTGTTTATAAAAAAGCGACGTTTTTTTTCGTTATATATATATTAAAAAAATAAATAAATAAAACACTCTCTCTCTCTCTCTCTCTCACAAACACACACGTACACACACACACGTACACACATACAGAAAAAAAAAAAAGCACAGACACACACACACAAGAAAATAAATACACACACACACACACTTTTTCACAAACATACACAGAAAATACACACACATACACACACACACAGAAGAAAAAAAAACCACACAGACACACACACACAAGAAAATAAATACACACACACACACACTTTTTCACAAACATACACAGAAAATACACACACATACACACATACAGAAGAAAAAAAAAAAAAAAAAAAAAAAAAAAAAAAAAAAAAAAAAAAAAAAAAACACACACAGTAAAAAAAACATACACACACACACACACAAGAAAATAAATACACACAAACACCCTTTCCCACACACACACACACACACACAGTAAAAAAAACACATACGCACACAGAAGAAAAAATACGCACACACACACGCACACACACATACTTGGTGGGCAGCTTATAGATGTACGCTTGCCCTTGGTCTGTCCACACAATCACCCGGTCGGCTGAGAGGAAGTCCCCCCCCACCCAGTGTTCACCCGGCCCCACACACACCCGGCACAGCTGGGAGAAGTCACCCGCGTCGTAGATCTGGGGGAAATATTATTAAAACTCCATTAAACCATCATTAACACACTAACATATCTTAATACACACACACACACACACCCGCACCTCCCCCACACACACGTACACGCACCTGCCAGTCCGCCTGAGACACCACCAGCACCGTGCGTTGGTTATAAGTACAACACACCAAGCACCGAGCGTTGAGAGAGTGTATCATCTTAGACTCGTGTTCGTAGATTGGCTCTCTGGGCTTCACGTCACGTTCACTCACTGTCCACACCTTCACCCAACCTGCTGTGGTCACCCCTAACACCACCTCATCTGTAGGGGTGCGGTGGTGTGGTTAATTGTGGTGAAAAGTGAATATTTGTGGTGGAAAATGGTTTATTGTGGTGGTTTAAAGTGGTTAACATTTATTTCAATCTGCTGTGGTCACCTCCTAACACCACCTTATCTGTAGGGGTGCGGTGGTGTGGTTGATTGTGGTGAAATTGTGGTGAAAAGTGGTGAAAAGTGGTGAAATTGTGGTTAAATTGTGGTGAAATTGTGATTAATATAAGTTTATTTCAATTTAATTCAATTTATTTTATAATTTTGTAGTTAAAACAAATCTATTTCACTTTATACCCAACATAACTTCACCTACACACACACACACGTACACACAAACACCCTCCCCTCCCCCCCATCCCCCCCACACCTACCATTCCTCCTTGGGGGTCGTAATATATGCAGAGCCGACACCCAATCCGGCTGTATCCTTGCGGCCAGAGAGAACAGGATATCTAAGGTGTAAGGGTCGTACACAAGGATTTCAGGATAATTACCAACGCAAAACAGCCTCACCTCATCCACGGTCAGCATTTGGTAGGCCTAGGGAGGAGGAGGAGGAGGAGGAGGAGGAGGAGGAGGAGGAGGAGGAGGAGGAGGAGGAGGAGGAGGAGGAGGAATGTATTAGTATATATATTCAATCTAATAATAATAATAATAATAATAATAATAATAATAATAATAATAATGTCAAAGAGTTATATATTTCATTACTTAATTCATTCGTGTGTGCGTTAATATATATGTGCTTGTGTGTACGTATACTTACAGTCATGGATGTATGTACGTTTGCAGACCTCAGCACCTCTACACATCTCCCGTCTCGCAGATCCCATGTACACATCTCACTTTGGGGGGGGGGAGGGTGTGTGTGTGTAAGTATACATACACATACATATATTTATCTACACACACTAAAAACACACACACATATATATACTTACTTAAACACACACACACTTTTTTTAATTAACATACACACACACCCACACCCACACACACACACACACACACACACACACACACACACACCCACACACACACACACACACATACCCAGTCTCCGAGCAGCTAACAATGAAAGATGTGCCGTGAGCCGAACCTCCGGGGGCAAGACAGGTCACCGAGGAAGTATGACCAACCAGCAGGCAGCGTGGCGTGACCTGGAGGAGGAGGAGGAGGAGGAGGAGGAGGAGGAGGAGGAGGAGGAGGAGGAGGAGGAGGAGGAAGAGGAGGTTAGGTTAGGTTACAATAACTTTCAATCCTCCTCTCCTTCCTACCTTCAAGTTAGGTTAGGTTAAGTTAAGTTAAGTTAGGTTATATATCACGTTCCTAACCTAATCTTACCTTCAAGTTAGGATAAGTTAGTATACATTAAGTTAAGTTATAGACCACGTTCCTAACCTTATCTTACCTTTAAGTTAGGAGGGTCAAAATCCCATACACATATCTGCCCGTCCCTGGACCCTGTAACCACGGTCCTAACTTCCTTGGTGAGTAGTATACAGGATATGTCATGTGTAGGTGCCTCACGACCCCACATCACCAAGGGAACCACCAAGTTTAACGACCCCATGCTGGAAGGGAAGGCAGTTAGGTTAGGTTAGGTTAGGGAAAAATTTTGGGTTGAGTTAGGTTCAAAATTTTGGTTCAGGGAAAAAATTTGGATTGAGTTAGGTTCAAAATTTTGGTTCAGTGAAAATTTTTTTGTTAGATTTGGTTAGGAAATATTTTTGGGGTGTTTGTTTTTTTGGTAGTTAGGTTTGGGAAAAGATTTTGGTTGAGTTAGGTTCAAAATTTTGGTTGAGGGAAAAAATTTGGATTGAGTTAGGTTCAAAAATTTGGTTGGGGGAAAAATTTTTGGTTAGATTTGGTTAGGAAATATTTTTTGGGTTTTTTTTTTTTGGTAGTTAGGTTTGGTTAGGTTAGGGAAAAAATTTGGGTTGAGTTAGGTTCAAAATTTTGGTTGAGGGAAAAATTTTGGGTTGAGTTAGGTTCAAAATTTTGGTTGGGGGAAAAATTTTTGGTTAGGAAATATTTTTTGGGTGTTTGTTTTTTTGGTAGTTAGGTTTGGTTAGGTTAGGGAAAACATTTGAGTTGAGTTAGGTTCAAAATTTTGGTTGGGGGAAAAATTTTTGGTTAGATTTGGTTAAGAAAAATTTTCTCTGTGAAAAATAAAATAAAGTTTGCTTTGAACAAGATTATATTATAGGTTAAGGTTAAGGTTAGGTTAGGTTAGGTTAGGTTAGGTTAGGTTAGGTTAAGTTAGGTTAATTTAGACGCCCAAAGATATAACAGTAATTTTTGGTCATAGTTTCTATATTAACCTAACCTAACTTAACTAAACCTAACTAAACCTAACCTAACCTAACCTATATTAATCTAACCTAACCTAACTAAACCTAACCTAGCCTAACCTATATTAATCTAACCTAACCTAACTAAACCTAACTAAACCTAACCAAACCTAACCTATATTAATCTAACCTAACCTAACTAAACCTAACTAAACCTAACCAAACCTAACCTATATTAATCTAACCTAACCTAACTAAACCTAACCAAATCTCAACCTAAACAAACCTAACCTAACCTAACCTAACTAAACCTAACCAAACCTAACCTATATTAACCTAACCTAACCTAACCTAACCTATATTAACCTAACCCAACCTAACCTAACCTAACTAAACCTAACCAAACCTCAACCTACGTCTGTGAGTCAATACAAGTTAGGTTAGGTTAGGTTAGATTATTATTATTATTGATTATTATTATAGATTATTAGATTATTATTATTATAGATTATTATTATAGATTATTAGATTATTATTATTATAGATTATTATTATAGATTATTAGATTATTATTATTATAGATTATTATTATAGATTACTAATATCGAAATTATCAAATATTCTCTATAACCAAAAATAATAATAAGTTAGACGAGACAGAGACGTAAACAAACGCCATTAATAGGTAGACGTAAAATTTAACCCAAAATAATAATATATCTTGACTAATATAACCCTGCTTACTACCACACTCTCACGCCCATTACCACACTCTCACGCCCACTACCCATGCCACACCAGCACATGGGCGGCGTGACATCAGGTATGGGCCGCCCACATACGCAATCTTGACGCACTTACACTAAGGTAGCCAACCAGTAAGTGATGTACACATTACCTTCATGTACGTAATTCTACATAGTCATTCATGTACACCTCAAATAAAAAACACCCATATCTAGGTACACATAAATATACATATACATAGACCTTACGTACATCAATACCTTATGTGCACATAAATCCAATATAGACAGATATAGGTACACACACTTGATATACACATACTCATACACCCAAAGGTATACACACACCTTACGTACACATAAGCCTAATACACACATACATAGGTACACACAGGTATGACACACACACAAAATTACATACACAAACACCTAACAAACCCAGGTACACACACACACAAACCTTACGTACACAGACACAAGCTTGACGTACACAGAACTGTCAATAAACCACGTACGTCGATGTGCACCACTACAACCATGTACGTAACAAAACACACACAAACACATACACACACATAGATACTCACATGATGGAAGGAATGTAGAGAAAACCGATGAACAAGAGAGGAACAAGAATTTAGAAGAAGAGGGAAGGGAAGGAGGAGGAGGAGGGATATTATAACACCTCTCTCTCTCTCTTATCTCCCTCTCTCTATCTCTCTCTCTCACTCTCTCACTTCTATTGGGTCATTATATCCCAGGTCAGGTCACAGTCAGTAGGCAGGAAGGTCAGATAACGTCATTATTGATCAGACAAACTCTCGTCTCTCTTTCAACATGGCGACAGGGTACTAGAGGGGAGCCTTAGCTATTTGGCGAAGATTTATTTTTTTTATTATTTCTATGTTATTTAAGATTAATTTAATTATTGCAAGGGTTGTATGTATAGATTAAATTATTGTTAACCTTTGTATTATATTGTATTTGTTATGTAATGGTTGTTTTTGTGTATTTTTTACGTTTTTATTTGGTTGAAATCATTTTCCTCTCTCGCTAATAATTTTTATTTTATTTATTTCTATATTATTTCGTATCTAAATTACCTTTTTAGGGATTCAAAATATGCCTGAAATTATTCCTGACCTTTAAATAATATTATTATTACTTTATAAAGGTTATTTTAATATACTATAACCTATTTCTGTCGTATCTATTACTATTATATTTCATGTGTGCCATAATTTGACCTTATTTCTCTGTGACCTGACCTTTGCATGACCTTATGATAGGTTTAGGTTATGCATTGACCTTTTGTTAATAGCCAGGAGGTCAGGTCATTAGTTTTATATTATATTAAGGTTAGGAAGGTCAATTATGTATAAATTATGTATGTAATGTATGTTCTTGACTATATTTCATTTTATTTATATATTTGACCTTTTTGTGGTATTTATATGACCTGTGTATGACCTGTCTGTCTGTATGTATGTGTGTATGTATGTATATGTATGTGTGTGTGTATTTTAGTTTAGTTATTCATCTAATTTATCATCTGACTTTTAATTTTCCATTTTCTGTTCATGTTTGACAGTCAGGTGATGAAGGCGCGAAATATATTTGTACGGGTTTACTTTACTATTATTACCTGTATTTAGTTATTTGGTTCATATGATTGTTGTATTTTGCAAAATTATATTATTTTTATCTATTTTTGGTTATAATTGTATGTCTATTTCTCTTGTTTAACGTATGTTTATAAGTAATAATAGCTATCAGGAATTAAGTCGAAGTTATGGTAAACTATTGCTTCTACTCAGCAATAGATAAATTTAACATTATTCTTTGGTATTAATACATCATAACAATCTTTCATTATAATATAAGAAAAATTAATCAGAAAACATAGTAATAATTAAGGGATTGATAGAAAATAATAGTGGTTTTGCCCGCTACAACGGCTCAATTCTAAATAATATTGACTTAAACCCATATAATCAACAATGTATCTTACTAATAATACATTCTATATTATTCTACATATTTATAATTAATATATAACTTATCTATATATATTTTTAACACGTGGGGAAAAAATCACAACTTGGCCGCCGTGAATCAAGTCGAGGATCCACGTCATAACAAGAAGCCAGACCGCGATAAAGGTCGGACATTCTCTACCTTTGACCTTATTTCTACGTGTTTCTCGCTGCCCAGAGACTCCATTTTTATAACGAAGCTTCTCAAGGGCACTGGTCACCTGTGTATACCTTCACCTGTGTGTTTCCTGATCAGTAAGTAAGGGAAATTCAGGGAAATATGGAAACATTTTTGTGTGCCATCTTTGAAGTTGAAATGTTGTGGTGATGATTATAATTTTTTTTTGTGGTTGTGTTTCAGGTTTTTTTTTATTGTTATTTTATTGTTATTAATGTTATGTTTTTTTTTTTTTTATTTCTTTCTTTCTTCCTTCTGCCTCTTCCTCCTTTATTCCCTCTCCTCCTCCTCCTCCTCCTCCTCCTCCTCCTCCTCCTCTTCCTCTTCTCTTCCCTCGTTACCTCTTCCTTTCTTTATCCTATCCTCTCTCTTCCTCTTCTCTCCTTCCTCTCTATTTCATTCCCTCTCTTCTCCTCCTCCTCCTCCTCCTTCCTTAACTCACCTACACATAATCTTCTCTTTCTCTCTTCTCTTCTTTCCTCCCTCCCTCCCTTCCTCCCTCCCTATTCCACTCCTCTCTTTCCCTCTCCTACCTTCTCCTACTTTCTCTCCTCCTCCTCCTCCTCCTCCCCCACAGACATGGCCGCCGCCGCTACCGCCACCCCGCCCACCACCACCACCACGCCCACGGACCCACCCCCTGCCGTACCCGTAACCAAAGTCGTAGTTCACCCACTTGTCTTACTGAGTGTGGTTGATCATTTCACCCGTATGACAAAAATTGGCTCCACCCGTCGTGTCGTGGGCGTGCTGCTGGGGTCATGGAGGGCGCGCGGGGTGCTAGATGTGTCCAATTCCTACGCGGGTGAGTAATTAAGGTTGTAAAATGGCGTCTGCACTTGGTCTAACTGCCTATTTTTTGGTTATAGCGAATATTTGATGTCTTCTAAATCAACTTAACGTAACCTAACCTTAGCTTAATGTAAAATGGCGTCTGTTAGTGGTATAAAATGGCGTCTGCATCTGGTTCAACTCCCTATTTTTGGTCATAGAGAACGTTTAATATCTTCTAAATGAACGTAACTTAACCTAACCTAACTTAACTTAACCTAACCTAACCTAACCCAACCCAACCCAACCCAACCCAACCCAACCCAACCTAACCTAACCTAACCTAACCCAACCCAACCCAACCCAACCCAACCCAACCCAACCCAACCCAACCCAACCCAACCCAACCCAACCCAACCCAACCCAACCTAACCTAACCTAACCTAACCTAACGTAACGTAACTTAACCTAACCTAACTTAACGTAACCTAACCTGACCTGACCTAACCTAACCTAACCTAACGTAATCTTAACCTTAATCTACATTGAACTAATAAATTGTGACGGAAGTGTAATTATATGAAATTCTTCCCAAAATGCATCAGTTTAATGTCAAAATATAACAATAAATTATTTAGAACATTTTGATGAAGATATAAAATAATAATAATAATAATAATGTTCAAATTATGATATACTAACCTTATATTTTGGTAGATTAATGTTATGGTGTGTTAATACTCTTCTTCTTCTTCCCTCCTCCTCCTCCTCCTCCTCCTCCTCCTCCTCCTCCTCCTCCTCCACAGTTCCCTTCGATGAGGACGAGAAGGATAAGTCTGTCTGGTTCTTAGATCACGATTATCTGGAAAACAAGTACAATATGTTTAAAAAGGTGAGTGTGTATGTACGTGTGTGTGTGTATGTGTTGGTGGGGTCTGTGTATGTACGTGGATCTGTGTACGTGGGTGTGTGTGTATTTGGGTTTTTTGATAAAGTGATTAATATATATTTTTATTTTTTTATGTATATATTATAATTATTTCTCTCTCTCTCTCTCTCTCTCTCTCTCTCTCTCTCTCTCTCTCTCTCTCTCTCTCTCTCTCCTCCTCCTCCTCCTCCTCCTCCTCCTCATTCTCTCTCCATCTCTTCCTCTTACCCTCTCTTCTACCTTCTTCTTCCTCCTTTACCTACCTACCTTACCTCCTTTCTCTCCTCCTCCTATATCTATCCCTTCTTACCCTCTCTCTCTCTCTCTCTCTACCTTCCTTCCTCCCTTCCTCTCTCTCTCTCTTCCTACCTACCTTCCTACCTAAACTACCTTCCTACCTCTCCCCTCCTCCTCTTTCTCCATACTCCTTTCTCTCTCTCTCTCTCCTCCTCCTCCTCCTCCTCCTCCTCCTCCTCCCCCCAGGTCAACGCCAGGGAGAAGATCGTGGGTTGGTATCACACCGGACCTAAGTTGTACCAGAATGACATCGCTATCAATGACTTAGTTAGGCGTCACTGTGGCACCTCCGTTCTAGTTATTATTGACGCCCACGCATCCAACATAGGCCTACCCACTGAGGCCTATTATAGCGTGGAGGAAGTGCATGATGTAAGTGGGCGTGGGCGTGGGTTTATTTGGTTTAAACTTAAGTTATTCTGGTTTTATATAACTTGATTTAAAGCTAATCTAATGTTAACTTAATTTAAATATAACTTAATCTAGCTTTACGTAACTTAATTTAAATCTAACCTAATCTTAACTTAATTTAACCAAACCTAACCTAACCTAACTTACGCTAGCATAATTTAACCTGATCTAACTTCATCTAAACCTAAGTTAACATGATCTAAACCTAACCTAACTTAACATAACATAACTTAACTTAACCAAAGAAAATGCAATAATGATAATAATAATAATAATAATAGAAATACAATACTAATAATGATAATAATAATAATAATAATAATTAACCCCCCCCCCCCCCCCAGGACGGCACTCCCACCACCAAGACGTTTGAGCACGTGTCCAGTGAGATAGGGGCGGAGGAGGCAGAGGAGGTGGGCGTGGAGCACCTACTCAGGGACATCAAGGTGGGCGTGGGCGTGTGTGTGTGAAAATTTTTTTTTTTATAAAGATATGAATTTCCTATTTAAAAACGAATTCTAACATAGGGTGGGCGTGATGGGCGTGAGGGGGTGATGGGCGTGAGGTTAAATATATAAGTAAAAAAAAAAAAAAAAAATTGAAGGCTGGCAATCCTGACCTTTTTTTTTTTTTTCAATATTATTAGTGTATAAAAAAAAAAAAAAAAAAAAAAAAAAAAAAAAAAAAAAAAAAAAACGATTCTAACATAATTTTTTTGGTTACATACATATATATATATTATCATTTACCAAAAACTAAAGGTTATAAATCCTGGCCCTTTCCTCCCCCTAAGGACACGGTTGTAGGGTCGTTAGGCCAGCGGATCACCACACAGCTGTTAGGTCTGCGAGGGCTTCACAAACAGCTGAGTGAGGTGGCGAATTATCTTCATCAAGTTGTGGATGGAACTCTACCTGTCAACCACGCTATTGTCTATCATCTACAGGTGTGTGTGTGTGTGTGTGTACGTGTAGGTGGGTGTTTGAGTGTGTTTATGTATGTTTTTTTTTTGTTTTTTTGTGACTTTGTGTTTGTGTGTGTATGTTTGTGTGTGGGTGTGTTTGAATGTGTTTATGTATGTTTTTTTTTACATGTATGTGTGTGTATGTAATTATTATTATTATTATTATTATATTTAATCTTACATTTTAAATCTATATGATGTTTTATTTCCAAAAACACACACACACACACACACAAACCTAACCTCTCCTTCCCCCCCCCCCCCCCCCCCCCGCAGGATATGTTCAACCTCCTTCCAGACGTGACCAACCCAGCCCTCATTAAATCCTTATACGTCAAGACTAATGACCAGATGCTAGTGGTGTACTTAGCATCACTAATTAGGTCAGTAATTGCACTCCACAACCTAATTAACAACAAATTAGCGAATACTGACGCGGAGAAGAAGGAAGGGAAGGACAAGGACGGAAAGAAGGAAGGAGGAGACAAGGAGAAGGATGCCAAGAAGGATGGAGATAAGGATAGCAAGGATGAAAAGGATGCGAAGAAGGATGATAAGAAGTGAGGATAGAGAGGATGTGTGATTATTTGTCTTTTGAGAGAGAGAGAGAGAGAGAGAGAGAGAGAGAGAGAGAGAGAGAGAGAGAGAGAGAGAGAGAGAGAGAGAGAGAGAGACTGACTGACTGACTGACTAACACTTGGGATTAAAAAAAAAAATGTAACTCTTAGCTATTAAAAGAATAATGAAATGTAAAAAAAAAATTGTAGAAAATTTAATAAAAACATGATAAAAAAAAAAATTAACGGTGTTTGGATTTCAAAAAACAAACATATTAACATACGCTTGCTTTAAACACACACACACACACACACACACACACACACACACAGGGAAAAAAAGAAAGAAAAAAAAACGCATACCTGAACTTGGCGGCGGGTGAAGAGCAGAGCTTCCAGGGGCGTGGTGGTGGTGGGTGCGGGCGGGTGGCGTGAACTTAGCGGCGGCAGCAGCGGGTGACGGGAGCATTGACACTGGTGTGGTGGGCAGAGCATTGAGGGGCGTGGTGGTGGTGGTGGTGGTGGTGGTGGGGAGGCCGCGGGTGGCGTGGTATAGGAGACTGTTGATGGCGAGGGGGCAGGTGGCGGTGGCGGCAGTGGTGGTGATGGAGG
The DNA here is from genome assembly GCA_036785275.1 of Cancer borealis. Taxonomy (NCBI): domain Eukaryota; kingdom Metazoa; phylum Arthropoda; class Malacostraca; order Decapoda; family Cancridae; genus Cancer; species Cancer borealis. The sequence continues at coordinate 81,168 of JAXIVD010000385.1, forward strand.
TGGTGGTGGTGGAGGTGAGACATATACAGTACAGAGAAGGGGCTGCTGTCAGTTAGGAAGACAAGATGAGGTTTAGTGGAGGTGAGATGGTGTTCCACAGATTGCAAATTAGATCCAAGGCCGCGAATGTTGCAGAAATCCAGAGTAAACATAGAAGAATTTTGATTTGAAGAGAGTGTCAAAGTGTAAGGTATAGTAATGTTATGTAGGTAGTAGTAGAAGTTGTGTTTAGAGGGCAGGCTACAGCTGCTCTCTTGTGTAAATGAGACACTAAGGGAACCGGGAAGAGAGGACACGGGGGCACATACAGTCTGCAGCACTGACTACATCCCCGTAAGTACCTCTCCTGGAGTGTTGCACCGGGCGGCAGGTGTCTACTGCCTACTCCTAATGCTGTTACCATCACCTCATATTCATTATTGTTATTATTATTATTATTATTATTATATTAATGTTAGTAGTAGTAGTAGTAGTAGAAGAAGGAATAATAGTAGTAATAGTAGTAGTAGGAATAGTAGTAGTAATAGTAGTAGTAGTAGTAGTAGTAGTAGTAGTAATAGTAGTAGTAGTAATAGTAGTAGTAATAGTAATAGTAATAGTAGTAGTAGTAGTAGTAGTAGTAGTAGGAATAGTAGTAATAGTAATAATAGTAGTAGTAGTCTCTCTCTCTCTCTCTCTCTCTCTCTCTCTCTCTCTCTCTCTCTCTCTCTCTCTCTCTCTCTCTCTCTCTCTCTCTCTCTCTCGTTTTATTCTGTTTCGATACCATAAGAATTTGATCTATTATATATCACTTCTTCCTCCTCTCTCTCCCTTCCTTCCTCCTCTCTCTCCCTTCCTTCCTCCTCCCTTCTTCCTTCCCAAATCACTTGAATATCTATTATCATTATTGTTATTTTCCTTTGAACTGATATCCTAGTAATTCTGTGTACGTAATCGGCATGTTCTCACAACTCTCACACACACATACATCTGACTCCTCCCTGGCTGCACACTGTATATATGTATCTACCTCCTCCCCCAAAGTGCAGCCTCCCCGCCCACTCCCGCCCACATCATCTTATTTCATAGTATTCCTCGCTTAGGAAGTCATTTGATGCCTCGTAGTCATCTCAAATTATACAATACACATTTCTTTTACGATTTCATTAACTAAAACTGTAATTACAAGTTCTATTTAGGTGTATTAATGATGTTAGATTAGCTCCTCCCACATGTGTGTGTGTACGTGTGTGTACGTATGTGACGCGCACACACACACACACAGACACACGTAGGAGGAAGTAGTGTGTGGGAGGAGCTAATCTAACATCATAAATACACATAAATACAACTTGTAATTACAGTTTTAGTTAATGAAATCCCAAAAAGAAATGTGTATTGTATAGTTTGAGATGGCTACGAGGCATCAAATGACTTCCTAAGCGAGGAATACTATGAAATAAGATGATGTGGGCGGGGAGGCTGCACTTTGGGGGAGGAGGTAGATACATATATACAGTGTGCAGCCAGGGCGGAGTCAGTCAGTCTAGAGCCGCTCAAGTAAAATGTTGTGCCTTACGCTCTCCTTTTCACTACCTAACACCTCAAACTATGCGATGCTGTTGACGAATCGAGGCCTTTGGGCGGCCACAAGAAGAGTAAAAATGGTCAAAACGTGAGGAAAAAAATCAGCCAGATTCAGCTATAGCTCCCAAAGTGAGAAGAATTGTCAATAGGAGTTCAGAAGTGGAGTTACTAGACTGAGTTAGAGAGGAAGAAAAGGCGAGAATTTGGTGTGGTTACGCCTTGTGTGCCGGCCAGACGCACCACCTCCTGGGCGGGACTAGACGGTGTGAAGAGAGGGAGGGAGGGTGGCGGTGGGAGAGAGGGAGATTGTGGGTGCTAGAGAGGCTGAGGGAGGGAGAGGGGCAGAGGGAAGGAGGCTGGCAGTGAGAGGGAGGACGAAATGACATTAATATAGCTAAATACGACTTATAATTACAGTATTAGTGTATGGAACAGTTCAAGCTATGTATTTTGTTGCATATGAGAGAGTGAAGATGTATATAATTACTTCGTGTGTGAGATATAAGAGGAATTAGTTATGGTGTGAGTAGCCAGATGACGCGCGGGTGAGCATGTAGCTGTCTCTCAGCATCTCTCTGGTACACACACACACCCCTCCAGTTTCTCTCACATTGCATTCTACCCCCGAGGCCCAAACCTAAGCTAACCTAACCATTGCATTCTATCCTCGCGGCCATGACTAAAGCTAACCTAACTATGATCTTCCAGTCTCCCCTCCTACCTCGGCCTCCTGCAGCAGGTTGGAGCCAGAGCCCAGCGGCTGCCTCGCCTGAAAGCTACTGAAGGTAACATAAGGAGCTTCAAACCTCTCCAGCAGCGGGGTGAGGCGGCGCATAGGACCAAGCTACTACAACGCGTCTCTATAGAAGGGCTGCGTCTCAATACCTCTGCCCTGCCCTTGCATTCTACCCGCGCGGCCCAGCAAGTGAATGTTCTGTTCTCTACACAAGGACGGAACATTACCTCCACTCCTCCACATCACACTACAGAACACCTTGATCACGCTACAGCACACTACAGAACACCTTGATCACGCTACAGCACACTACAGAACACCTTGATCACACTACAGAACACCTTGATCACACTACAGAACACCTTGATCACACTACAGAACACCTTGATCACACTACAGAACACCTTGATCACGCTACAGCACACTACAGAATACCTTGATCACGCTACAGCACACTACAGAACACCTTGATCACGCTACAGCACACTAGTCCTGCATCTCTACTCACCACTACTCTGAAAGTCTTCAAAGCAAATGGTAATGTCTGGCTGCAAACTGAACCTTTGTAAATAGATTTGTCTAAATTTTGTTCGAGAGAGAGAGAGAGAGAGAGAGAGAGAGAGAGAGAGAGAGAGAGAGAGAGAGAGAGAGAGAGAGAGAGAGAGAGAGAGAGAGAGAGAGAGAGACAAGAGAGTCAAGACAGACTGAAGCCTTTTCCTCCTCCTCCTCTTCTTCTTCTTCCTCCTCACAATACTACTACTACTACTACTAATAATAATAAAAAATGATAATAATAATGATAAAAAGGGTGAAATACAATTTGATATTATAGTAATGATGAAAATAAGTCGAGAATAGTGTTCATTATGACCGAAAACATCATTGTACAAATTTTCATGAGATTCGGAGGTGTGGAAATTTTTGACGAAATTTCCTTTATTTTTTCATAAAAATTGTTTTATTGAATAACTCGAAAACTATAAGGTTTACGTAGATAATGTTTTGAATATTAAATAAAGAGCAGAACACGCCCGTTATTTTGAGCTTACGTGGAATTATATTGGTAAATAAATCAATAACTGTGAAAATGATAAAACAAAAATACATTAGTTGTTTTCATAAAACTTTACATATCTCAAGTATATAAATTATTGTAAAATTAAAGAGATCATTCGATATATCTTTTCAATCTTTACAACTTTGCTTCTATACATTAATCCAGTAGGACTAATAGTTTCGTTGTAAAATGACAAAAACATATTCGACCCCAAATTCTGGTCGATATTTTCAGGCCACAAATAAAACAATAAAAAATTTCATCCCAGATTCACAAAAATAACAAGAATGAAAGTTATCAATGTTACAATTATAAATACAATAATTTAATGAAAGTTTTCCTGTTTAAACAATAATTTTGGAGAAAAAAAAAAAAAAAAAAAAAAAAACTATTATCACTATTATATTACTACTACTACCACCACCACTACTACTACTACTATTACTACTACTATTACTACTACCACTACCACTACCACCACTACTACTACTACTACCACCAACACCAGTACTACTATCACCACTATTATTACTACTACTACTACTACTAATTACCACCACTACTACCACCACCACTACTACTACTACTACTACTATTACTACTACCACCACAACTACTACTATTACTACTACCACTACCACCACCACTACTACTACTACTACTACTACTACTACCACCACCACCACCACCACTACTACTACTACTACTACTTATACGTACATCGTCAGGCTGGAAACATAGTTGAAATTTTCATGAGACTCGGAGGTGTGGACATTTTCATGAAAATTTTGTAGGGTGCACCCTTACAAATATTTTCATAAATCATGTTTTGTCAAATAACTCGAAAACTATGAGGTTTACGTAAAAAAATGTATAAATGACCTGGCACTTACTTTATTAACATTGACTCACTCACTCACTACAACCATTGCCACCCAGAGCCAGTAGCAGCAGCAGCACATTGTTCACATAACACAACCTCAGAAGTGGGTCTTCATGTGCTGGATAATGACAGTCCTTGTCTTGAACTGCTTCCCACAAACATCACACTTGAACTTTCTCAGCTCAAGAGTGTGTCACATAGTGCTTGGTAAGGTTATAACTTATAATGAATCTCTTCCCACATTCTTCACATTCATAATTCTTAACACCAGTGTGTGTAAGGATGTGTTGAGTGAGGGCAGACTTGTGAGTGAATCTCTTCCCACATTCTTCACATTTATAATTCTTAACACCAGTGTGTGTAAGGATGTGTTGAGTGAGGGTAGACTTTTAAGTGAATCTCTTCCCACATTCTTCACATTTATAATTCTTAACACCAGTGTGTGTAAGGATGTGTTGAGTGAGGTGAGACTTGTCAGTGAATCTCTTCCCACATTCTTCACATTCCTAATTCTTAACACCAGTGTGTGTAAGGATGTGTTTAGTGAGGGTAGACTTGTCAGTGAATCTCTTCCCACATTCTTCACATTCCTAATTCTTAACACCAGTGTGTGTAAGGATGTGTTTAGTGAGGGTAGACTTCTGAGTGAATCTCTTCCCACATTCTTCACATTTATAATTCTTAACACCAGTGTGTGTAAGGATGTGTTTAGTGAGGGTACACTTGTGAGTGAATCTCTTCCCACATTCTTCACATTTATAATTCTTAACAGCAGTGTGTGTAAGGATGTGTTGAGTGAGGTGAGACTTCTGAGTCAATCTCTTCCCACATTCTTCACATTCATAATTCTTAACACCAGTGTGTGTAAGGATGTGTTTAGTGAGGGTACACTTGTCAGTGAATCTCTTCCCACATTCTTCACATTCATAATTCTTAACACCAGTGTGTGTAAGGATGTGTTGAGTGAGGGTAGACTTGTGAGTGAATCTCTTCCCACATTCTTCACATTTATAATTCTTAACACCAGTGTGTGTAAGGATGTGTTTAGTGAGGTGAGACTTGTGAGTGAATCTCTTCCCACATTCTTCACATTCATAATTCTTAACACCAGTGTGTGTAAGGATGTGTTTAGTGAGGGTAGACTTACGAGTGAATCTCTTCCCACATTCTTCACATTTATAATTCTTAACACCAGTGTGTGTAAGGATGTGTTTAGTGAGGGTAGACTTGTCAGTGAATCTCTTCCCACATTCTTCACATTCATAATTCTTAACACCAGTGTGTGTAAGGATGTGTTTAGTGAGGGTAGACTTGTCAGTGAATCTCTTCCCACATTTTTCACACATATAATTCTTAACATCAGTGTGTGTAAGGATGTGTTTAGTGAGGGTAGACTTGTGAGTGAATCTCTTCCCACATTCTTCACATTCATAATTCTTAACACCAGTGTGTGTAGGGATGTGTTTAGTGAGGTCAGACTTCTGAGTGAATCTCTTCCCACATTCTTCACATTTATAATTCTTAACACCAGTGTGTGTAAGGATGTGTTCAGTGAGGGTAGACTTCTGAGTGAATCTCTTCCCACATTCTTCACATTTATAATTCTTAACACCAGTGTGTGTAAGGATGTGTTTAGTGAGGGTAGACTTGTGAGTGAATCTCATCCCACATTCTTTACATTTATAATTCTTAACACCAGTGTGTGTAAGGATGTGTTTAGTGAGGTGAGACTTCTGAGTGAATCTCTTCCCACATTCTTCACATTTATAATTCCTAACACCAGTGTGTGTATGCATGTGTTGAGTGAGTCCTTTCTTATTCTTGAAAGTGTTGCCACACTCTCTACACTCAAACTTTCTCTCTCCTTTGTGGATGGAGTTGCCTGCCTCAGGGTGATTCTTCTGATCACACCTGAACTTCCTCACACCTGAGACAGACTGCTGGTGTTGCTCCTCACTACTCATGTTGCTGTCCTGGCGTGCAGTCCCCACTGCAACACTACTTCTGGCAGCACACCAGATGAGTGAAGTCAGGTGTTGTTGCAGGAAGCCTCAGGGAAGCTGAGTGAGCGAGGGTCCTCCAACACTGTTCAGCAAGATGACGGAGACTTTCTTGATCCTCACGCAGCACCAGTCAGGACCGGCACCCTGGAGGTGGCGGTGCCGTTACACTTGTGCTGCTCCAACGGACCTGGAAATGACATTAGGCTCTAAATGTTATATTTTGCAAACACACCAGAAATGTGCTCACTAAATCCTTGGGTGTAGCCGTGTTCCAGCCTTGCAGTGCAGGCAACCCTCATTACCTGTATGGCTTACATTCCACAAAACTTTATTACATTTATTTAATTTATGACTCCTGTCTACCGTCTCATGTAGTGTTGAACACAATCCACACACACACACACACACACACTGCTTCTGTGGTTCAGTGGTTACCGTCCTCGCCTTCCACCCAGCAAGGCGTGGGTGGGAATCTTGCTCAGGTTGCAAAGTATTTTAGTTAAGTTTAGTTAGGTTAGGCTTATTTAACTGCAGCTCTGGGAAGGTTATGCTAACAAAGCTATTGTTTTCGATAAATTTTTACATCTTCAGAAAGGCATGGGGCTATGAAAGAAAATGGCGTCTGCACTTCACACAACCCCCTACCTTTAGTCATAGGAAACATTTGATAGCTTCTAAATTAACATAACTTAACCATACCTTAACTTATGTTGACAAATAACAAAACCTTGTTCAAGCCAAACTAAACTATTCTTTTGGAAGAGAAGGAAAAAACAAAAAATGGTATTTTGTTCTGTAATTCATCGGCATAACTGTTTGGTGTGATCTGAACAAGTACCTGGAGTTGAACTTGTAGTGCATTATAAAGGTAACCAGATATCGAGTGGTTAAGGAAACGAGTCTTTACATCTTACCTTTATAATGCACTGCAGATTCATTTTCTTTCCTAGCCACACGCCATTCTGGTGAAGATGTAAAATTTTACCACAAAAAAATACCTTTGTTAGCATAACCTTCCCAGAGCTGCAGTTAAATAAGCCTAACCAAAACTAACCCAACTGAACCGAACAAAATCTTTAAAAAATAAATAAATTAAAAAATCGTATTTTTTTCTGTAATTCATCGGCATAATTGTTTAGTGTGATCTGAACAAGTATTTAAGGTTGAATTTGCAGTGCATTATAAAGGTAACGAGATATCGAGAGATTAAGGAAACGAATCTTCAACTACAGCTTGTCATTCTGAAAATTTTGAATTCTATGTTTATGTCACAAATTAATTGTAACAGTTAGGTTACTTAACCAAACCTAACCTAATCTAACCAAACCTAACCTAATCTAACCAAACCTAACCATAACCTAATAAACCTAACCTAACTTGACAATCTTTACCAGGTCAATAATAACGAGCACCGCCTCAACCCTTGACAGATGTGTTGAGTTCACTATGTATAGTATGTACCACTTCATATTTATATCCATATCGTACCAACACTAGTTATGCACAAATACCTTAGTTTTTGTCACAAATCATTGCCTGCCACGGGTGAGGGGAGGGGGGGGGAGGAATACGAACCCCCAATGCTTTGCGACGGGAACAACTTTTAGATTCATTCAAAACACACCCAAATAAAGCAGAACAAATAGTTTGGTTTGGTTGAGCAGAGTGATAGTGGTGTACTTGTTAATATTTATCAATGCAACACTAAGGGTGTAATGGTACCAGACTCAGCACAAGGAACTATATATTCACACTCACTCTTCATACATGACCTGTGTGTGCACGGGAAAACATATCCATCACACATTGACACTGTACTTAAGCAATAGCCTGGATGACGACCACAATCTGATGCAATTACTAATGGATATATACCTTGTCAGCTGGCTCTATTAACACTGATCGTGCTCAAGTCAATGTAATGGTTGGAGATTCCTTGTTGGTTGTTGGTGTTGTTTAGTTGTGCGACGATTCAGTGGCTGCTCTGAGTCCTGTGGTGAAGTCCTGCGAGGGTGTCACAGGCGTGTTAGGTGACCCGTCTTCTTGAAGGCAGCGCGCGCTGGTGAGACGGATCACACCTGCTTGTGGTGAGGGGTAACAGGAGTTGAGAGCAGAGTACAACACGGTGAGAGTGGTCACGCGGACACTGTACTAACAAGTGTTCGTCGTTCCATAGTGTCCTGAATGTTCAATGTTCCTGCAGCAGGGGCAGTGTGGGTCAGGGGACAGACAGACGCAGGCGGTGCAGGTGATAGTGTCCTGAATGTTCAATGTTCCTGCAGCAGGGGCAGTGTGGGTCAGGGGACAGACAGACGCAGGCGGTGCAGGTGATAGTGTCCTGAATGTTCAATGTTCCAGCAGCAGGGGCAGTGTGGGTCAGGGGACAGACAGACGCAGGCGGTGCAGGTGATAGTGTCCTGAATGTTCAATGTTCCTGCAGCAGGGGCAGTGTGGGTCAGGGGACAGACAGACGCAGGCGGTGCAGGTGATAGTGTCCTGAATGTTCAATGTTCCTGCAGCAGGGGCAGTGTGGGTCAGGGGACAGACAGACGCAGGCGGTGCAGGTGATAGTGTCCTGAATGTTCAATGTTCCTGCAGCAGGGGCAGTGTGGGTCAGGGGACAGACAGACGCAGGCGGTGCAGGTGATAGTGTCCTGAATGTTCAATGTTCCTGCAGCAGGGGCAGTGTGGGTCAGGGGACAGACAGACGCAGGCGGTGCAGGTGATAGTGTCCTGAATGTTCAATGTTCCTGCAGCAGGGGCAGTGTGGGTCAGGGGACAGACAGACGCAGGCGGTGCAGGTGCAGGTGAGCCGTGAGTGTTGTGTTGTGTGGCCGACACAGAGGCGGGTGTGGGCGCCATCTAGGACGCGGGATTGTTTTCAAGTCAGGCCTTTGTATTGGCAGCTATTGTTAGGGAAAAAAATGGAAAACACACAAAAAAGTGTATATTCTAAATAGTTACGGAGGAAAATGACAAAAACATATTCGACCCTAAATTCTGGTCAAAAATTTTGGGCCTAAACATAAAAAAACATTTTCATCAGATATACGAAAAAAAATCATACGAATAATAGTTATAGATCTTACTATTTCCAAAAAGATTAGTTCAGCAAGTTTTGGAGTTAAATCAATAAATAAATATGTAAGCGTATGTTATGTACACAGGAGCTGCCCTGTGTACGTCAACTGTAGTCTCTTACAACCTTACTATTTTCTTCTTTTCAAACACACACACACACGTACATATATTTCCATCAAAAAAATAAGTTTCCCTGAGAATAGTATGTATATTACTATTTTCTATGATATAACTGTTAGGAACATACATACATATAGACACATACATACACACGTACATCACGCTACACCCCACTACAGAACACCTTGATCACGCTACAGCACACTACAGAATACCTTGATCACAGACTGAAGTCTTTTCCTTCTCCTCACAATACTACTACTACTACTACTACTAATAATAATAATAATAAAAAATGATAATAATAATGATAAAAAGGGTGAAATACAGTTTGATATTATAGTAATGATGAAAATAAGTCGAGAATAGTGTTCATTATAACCGAAAAAATCATTGTACAAATTTTCATGAGATTCGGAGGTGTGGAAATTTTTGACGAAATTTCCCTTATTTTTTTTCTTAAAAATTGTTTTATTGAATAACTCGAAAACTATGAGGTTTACGTAGATAATGTTTTGAATATTAAATAAAGAGCAGAACACGCCCGTTATTTTGAGCTATTGTGGAATTAAATTGGTAAATAAATAACCGTGAAAATGACAAAACAAAAACGCAATAGTTGTTTTCATAAAACTTTACATATCTCAAGAAGTATATAAATTACTGTAAAATCAAAGAGATCATTCGATATATCTTTTCAAGCTTTACAACTTTGCTTCTATATATTAATCCAGTAGGACTAATAGTTTCGTTGTAAAATGACAAAAACATATTCGACCCCAAATTCTGGTCGATATTTTAAGGCCACAAATAAAACAATAAAAATTTTCATCACAGATTCACGAAAATAACACGAATGAAAGTTATCAATGTTACAATTATAAATACAATAATTTAATGAAAGTTTTCCTGTTTAAACAATAATTTTGGAGAAAAAAAAACTATTATCACTATTATACTACTACTACTATTACTACTACTACCACCACCACCACCACTACTACTACTACTATTACTACTACCACTACCACCACCACCACTACTACTACTACTACTACCACCACCAGTACTACTACTACCACCACCAGTACTACTGCTACCACCACTATTACTACTACTATTACTATTATTACTACTACTATTACCACTACTACCACCACCACCACTACTACTACTATTACTACTACCACCACCACCACCACTACTACTACTACTTATACGTACATCGTCAGGCTGGAGACATTGTAGAAATTTTCATGAGATTCGGAGGTGTGGAAATTTTCATGAAAATTTTGTAGGGTACAGCCTTACAAATATTTTCATAATTCATGTTTTGTCAAACAACTCGAAAACTATGAGGTTTACGGAAAAAAATGTATAAATTACCTGGCGCTTACTTTATTAACATTAACTCACTCACTCACTACAACCATTGCCACCCAGAGCCAGTAGCAGTGTGGTGACTGGAGGAAGGGGGCTGGAACAGGGGCACGTTATTTATTTAATGATTGCATTGATTGATTAATTTTTTCTTTATTTAATTTGTTTTACTTTCACTTCACTGCTGAAGGACCACCAGTGTGGTGCCTTGTCATTAAATTAACTTCTAATGGGGGACTCTTATGGCAATTAACCAGTTATTTACCTTAATTATATTTAATGATGGTCCCTGATGTTGTTTATTTCCCTGAATATTAAAGAAAGCTGCCACCACCCCCAAAGGTTTAATGAGAATTAGGGGATTCTCAGGGAATTTAGTTTCTTCCTAAAAGGGAAGTTAAAATACTCGAAAGAGAAAATGATTACTACCAGGGAAATATAGGCGACCAACAAAGAAAAGGGGACTAATTTAACAATTTATTTAGCTGGTAGAGTGGACTGAGTTTCAATAAGGCACATGGGTACGTGGATTTGTTTCATATTCTTTTCAAGAGTGTTGAGCACTTCCCCACACTTAAGCCACCAGTGTGGTGCCTGGAGGGAGGGGGGCTGGAACAGAGGCACGTTATTTATTTACTGTATACTTTGAATATCACAAATTGACCATTGAGTCTTAGAACACAGCTTAATTAAAGTATAAGACAACTTAATTGTTCATGGCAGAGATAAACTTCCTCAGAAAATAAATACACAGAGTTGGCAATACTTATCTCACCCCGAGATACCAAACTCTTCACACATTACAAGGTGTACCCGTGACTCCCTTCCCTGAAAAATGTCACCCTAAAAAATATTATAATTTTGTAACTGGGCCTGAGAACAGTTAAGGAACCTTTTCTCAGGGGATTTCCGAAATTAAGGTGATCTCATTGTTTCTGGTTATGCAGACATAGTATAATTCTTCCTCACTAAGTAAGGAATACGCGATTCCTACTCCTGAATAAATGGGCTAGGTCTATCAGACCATCCTACATAGTTCCCTAAGGCTTAACTCGGAGATTTGGCATTGGCTTTCTAGCCGTACATTTAAGTACAAGACAAGAGAAAGCAAATAAGAAATTGGTGTATGATGTCGTGGAGGCATTCTTTCCCTGTTGATGTTACAAAAGCTTAGTCTCCAGTGAGTATAATCCACTTCCTTAACTCAGAAGTTAATACATAGTCACAATAACATTGTACACCATGAAATATTATTTTGAGGGGGGGAACAGGGGGCCATGTGGGTTTGAAACCACGTCGTTCTTCTTTAAGAGAAGGAAATTAGTATTATCCACTTATAATAGATCTCAACAGAGGTTTACATGTATTGTCAGGCTACTGGGGAATATTATGGACTATATAATAATGGTGAGAGGCATTGGATTTCACAAATATTGAGAAATTTCGAGAGCGATCTCACTCACCTGTTGATGTTACAAAAGCTTAGTCTCCAGTGACGCTCTCGCTGGGAAAAACGCGGGAGATGAGGAGGAGGGGGAAGTTTTTTTTTTCGAGAATATTCCTCCTTTGATCTTATTACTAATTGATTATTGAAACATGAAATGGTTATCAGCTTATAGGAAATTAATTTTGACGCTAAATAAGTAACATTTAGATATCTATTGAACCTGATTTCTGGATTAATATATAGGGGAACATCTTGGGGCGGACGTGACTGATCGCACATCGACAGGCCCGGGGCGTGATCACCTCACATGATGCAATATTACGTCATTCTTAACAAAGTTTTGTGAGAAGATAACTAAGTAGGTTAATTATATTAGACTATGGAGAGCATTTTGACAAGTTAATGACTATTAATAGTGATTAGGTTATGATACTAATTTCTTTCCATAGAAAACTGTCTTGTGGGGGGGATGATTGCATAGGAATTGGAAGTTTGGGGGGAACAATTTCAATATAAACAATAATATAAATATATAGTATAAAATTATGAATATGTGAGTAAAAACATTTATATAATGCAGTATCATCTTGGGAATACAGGATCTAAGGGCATAACCAAAACAAAAAAAAATGGCACATTCAGTAAGGCCTATTTGAGATCAAATTGGAGGCACCACAGCAGCAGCAGCACATTGTTCACATAACACAACCTCAGAAGTGGGTCTTCATGTGCTTGATAATGACACCCCTTGTCTTGAACTGCTTCCCACAAACATCACACTTGAACTTTCTCAGGTCAGAGTGTGTCACATAGTGCTTGGTAAGGTGAGAACTTGTAATGAATCTCTTCCCACATTCTTCACATTCATAATTCTTAACACCAGTGTGTGTATGAATGTGATTAGTGAGGGTAGACTTCTGAGTGAATCTCTTCCCACATTCTTCACATTTATAATTCTTAACACCAGTGTGTGTAAGGATGTGTTTAGTGAGGGTAGACTTGTGAGTGAATCTCTTCCAACATTCTTCACATTTATAATTCTTAACACCAGTGTGTGTAAGGATGTGTTTAGTGAGGTCAGACTTCTGAGTGAATCTCTTCCAACATTCTTCACATTTATAATTCTTAACACCAGTGTGTGTAAGGATGTGTTTAGTGAGGGTAGACTTGTGAATGAATCTCTTCCCACATTCTTCACATTTATAATTCTTAACACCAGTGTGTGTAAGGATATGTTCAGTGAGGGTAGACTTGTGAGTGAATCTCTTCCCACATTCTTCACATTTATAATTCTTAACACCAGTGTGTGTAAGGATGTGTCGAGTGAGGTGAGACTTGTAAGTGAATCTCTTCCCACATTCTTCACATTTATAATTCTTAACACCAGTGTGTGTAAGGATGTGTTTAGTGAGGGTAGACTTGTGAATGAATCTCTTCCCACATTCTTCACATTTATAATTCTTAACACCAGTGTGTGTAAGGATGTGTTTAGTGAGGTTAGACTTGTCAGTGAATCTCTTCCCACATTCTTTACATTTATAATTCTTAACACCAGTGTGTGTAAGGATGTGTTTAGTGAGGTTAGACTTGTGAGTGAATCTCTTCCCACATTCTTCACATTTATAATTCTTAACACCAGTGTGTGTAAGGATGTGTTTAGTGAGGGTAGACTTCTGAGTGAATCTCTTCCCACATTCTTCACATTTATAATTCTTAACACCAGTGTGTGTAAGGATGTGTTCAGTGAGGTGAAACTTGAAAGTGAATCTCTTCCCACATTCTTCACATTTATAATTCTTAACACCAGTGTGTGTAAGGATGTGTCGAGTGAGGTGAGACTTGTGAGTGAATCTCTTCCCACATTCTTCACATTTATAATTCTTAACACCAGTGTGTGTAAGGATGTGTCGAGTGAGGTGAGACTTGTCAGTGAATCTCTTCCCACATTCTTCACATTCATAATTCTTAACACCAGTGTGTGTAAGGATGTGTTCAGTGAGGGTATACTTCTGAGTGAATCTCTTCCCACATTCTTCACATTTATAATTCCTAACACCAGTGTGTGTATGCATGTGTTGAGTGAGTCCTTTCTTATTCTTGAAAGTGTTGCCACACTCTCTACACTCAAACTTTCTCTCTCCTTTGTGGATGGAGTTGCCTGCCTCAGGGTGATTCTTCTGATCACACCTGAACTTCCTCACACCTGAGACAGACTGCTGGTGTTGCTCCTCACTACTCATGTTGCTGTCCTGGCGTGCAGTCCCCACTGCAACACTACTTCTGGCAGCACACCAGATGAGTGAAGTCAGGTGTTGTTGCAGGAAGCCTCAGGGAAGCTGAGTGAGCGAGGGTCCTCCAACACTGTTCAGCAAGATGATGGAGACTTTCTTGATCCTCACGCGGCACCAGGCAGGACCGGCACCCTGGAGGTGGCGGTGCCGTTACACTTGTGCTGCTCCAACGGACCTGGAAATGACATTAGGCTCTAAATGTTATATTTTGCAAGCACACGAGAAATGTGCTCACTAAATCCTAAATCATTAAAAACTAGCCTCCTGGCTAGTAGAGTGGTAGCGTGCTGGTCTTGTATTCTCTTGGTCGGCAGATCGAGTCCCCGCCCGGGCTTGTGATGCTTAAGCTGTTTACTGGGGAGGAACTGCTGTGGTCGGGCACCACAGTGGGGGGTTGGGCTTGCCTGGCTGACATTCTGGAGAGCATCTTCATTGATGGATAACGGAACTGAAACCCATGCAACTTTAACTTTAAATCCTTGGGTGTAGCCGTGTTCCAGCCTTGCAGTGCAGGCAACCCTCATTACCTGTATGGCTTACATTCCACAAAACTTTATTACATTTATTTAATTTGCGACTCCTGTCTACCGTCTCATGTAGTGTTGAACCCAACCCACACACACACACACACTGCTTCTGTGGTTCAGTGGTCATTCTGAGGTTGTATTTAGCGCTAGTTAGACCCCAGCTAGATTATGCAGCTCAATTTTGGTCCCCTTATTATAGGAAGGATATAGGCTCCTTGGAGGCAGTTCAGAGAAGAATGACCAAGATGATTCAGAGGGTGAGAAATTTACCCTACAAAGATAGGTTAAAACGTCTTAATCTCCACTTCCTAGAGAGAAGGAGGGTAAGAGGGGATATGATTGAGGTTTTCAAATGGGTAAAAGGAATTAATAAGGGAAACATTGATCAGGTTTTAGAATTTAGTACCCAGGATAGGACGCGTGGAAATGGGTACAAGCTAGAAAAACTTAGATTCAGGACAGACATAGGTAGATATTGGTTCACAAACAGTCGTGAACGATTGGAATAGGCTGGATAGACACGTAGTAAGTGCTGAGTCAATAGGTAGCTTTAAAAGACGGCTGGATGAGAGCATGGATAGGGATGACAAGTGGGATGGCTAAATATTGGATTATTCCAAGGGTGGGGGACAAGGAACTGCCTCGTATAGGTCATTAACTGGCCTCTTGCAGTTTCCTAATTTCTTATGTTCTTATGTTACCGTCCTCGCCTTCCACCCAGCAAGGCGTGGATTGGAACCTTGCTCAGGTTGCAAAGTATTTTAGTTAAGTTTAGTTAGGTTAGGCTTATTTAACTGCAGCTCTGGGAAGGTTATGCTAACAAAGCTATTGTTTTCGATAAATTTTTACATCTTCAGAAAGGCATGGGGCTATGAAAGAAAATGGCGTCTGCACTTCACACAACCCCCTACCTTTAGTCATAGGAAACATTTGATAGCTTCTAAATTAACATAACTTAACCATACCTTAACTTATGTTGACAAATAACAAAACCTTGTTCAAGCCAAACTAAACTATTCTTTTGGAAGAGAAGGAAAAAACAAAAAATGGTATTTTGTTCTGTAATTCATCGGCATAACTGTTTGGTGTGATCTGAACAAGTACCTGGAGTTGAACTTGTAGTGCATTATAAAGGTAACCAGATATCGAGTGGTTAAGGAAACGAGTCTTTACATCTTACCTTTATAATGCACTGCAGATTCATTTTCTTTCCTAGCCACACGCCATTCTGGTGAAGATGTAAAATTTTACCACAAAAAAATACCTTTGCTAGCATAACCTTCCCAGAGCTGCAGTTAAATAAGCCTAACCAAAACTAACCCAACTGAACCGAACAAAATCTTTAAAAAATAAATAAATAAAAAAATCGTATTTTTTTCTGTAATTCATCGGCATAATTGTTTAGTGTGATCTGAACAAGTATTTAAGGTTGAATTTGCAGTGCATTATAAAGGTAACGAGATATCGAGAGATTAAGGAAACGAATCTTCAACTACAGCTTGTCATTCTGAAAATTTTGAATCCTATGTTTATGTCACAAATTAATTGTAACAGTTAGGTTACTTAACCAAACCTAACCTAATCTAACCAAACCTAACCTAATCTAACCATAACCTAATAAGCCTAACCTAACTTGACATAATCTTTACCAGGTCAATAATAACGAGCACCGCCTCAACCCTTGACAGATGTGTTGAGTTCACTATGTATAGTATGTACCACTTCATATTTATATCCATATCGTACCAGCACTAGTTATGCACAAATACTTTAGTTTTTGTCACAAACCATTGCCTGCCACGGGGGGGGGGGGGGGGGGGGGGGAAGAGGAATAAGAACCCCCAATGCTTTGTGACAGGAACAACTTTTAGATTCATTCAAAACACACCAAAATAAAGCAGAACAAATAGTTTGGTTTGGTTGAGCAGAGTGATAGTGGTGTACTTGTTAATATTTATCAATGCAACACTAAGGGTGTAATGGTACCAGACTCAGCACAAGGAACTATATATTCACACTCACTCTTCATACATGACCTGTGTGTGCACGGGAAAACATATCCATCACACATTGACAATGTACTTAAGCAATAGCCTGGATGACGACCACAATCTGATGCAATTACTAATGGATATATACCTTGTCAGCTGGCTCTATTAACACTGATGATCGTGCTCAAGTCAATGTAATGGTTGGAGATTCCTTGTTGGTTGTTGGTGTTGTTTAGTTGTGCGACGATTCAGTGGCTGCTCTGAGTCCTGTGGTGAAGTCCTGCGAGGGTGTCACAGGCGTGTTAGGTGACCCGTCTTCTTGAAGGCAGCGCGCGCTGGTGAGACGGATCACACCTGCTTGTGGTGAGGGGTAACAGGAGTTGAGAGCAGAGTACAACACGGTGAGAGTGGTCACGCGGACACTGTACTAACAAGTGTTCGTCGTTCCATAGTGTCCTGATTGTTCAATGTTCCTGCAGCAGGGGCAGTGTGGGTCAGGGGACAGACAGACGCAGGCGGTGCAGGTGATAGTGTCCTGAATGTTCAATGTTCCTGCAGCAGGGGCAGTGTGGGTCAGGGGACAGACAGACGCAGGCGGTGCAGGTGATAGTGTCCTGAATGTTCAATGTTCCTGCAGCAGGGGCAGTGTGGGTCAGGGGACAGACAGACGCAGGCGGTGCAGGTGATAGTGTCCTGAATGTTCAATGTTCCTGCAGCAGGGGCAGTGTGGGTCAGGGGACAGACAGACGCAGGCGGTGCAGGTGATAGTGTCCTGAATGTTCAATGTTCCTGCAGCAGGGGCAGCGTGGGTCAGGGGACAGACAGACGCAGGTGGTGCAGGTGATAGTGTCCTGAATGTTCAATGTTCCTGCAGCAGGGGCAGTGTGGGTCAGGGGACAGACAGACGCAGGCGGTGCAGGTGATAGTGTCCTGAATGTTCAATGTTCCTGCAGCAGGGGCAGTGTGGGTCAGGGGACAGACAGACGCAGGCGGTGCAGGTGATAGTGTCCTGAATGTTCAATGTTCCTGCAGCAGGGGCAGTGTGGGTCAGGGGACAGACAGACGCAGGCGGTGCAGGTGATAGTGTCCTGAATGTTCAATGTTCCTGCAGCAGGGGCAGTGTGGGTCAGGGGACAGACAGACGCAGGCGGTGCAGGTGATAGTGTCCTGAATGTTCAATGTTCCTGCAGCAGGGGCAGTGTGGGTCAGGGGACAGACAGACGCAGGCGGTGCAGGTGCAGGTGAGCCGTGAGTGTTGTGTTGTGTGGCCGACACAGAGGCGGGTGAGGGCGCCATCTAGGACGCGGGATTGTTTTCAAGTCAGGCCTTTGTATTGGCAGCTATTGTTAGGGAAAAAAATGGAAAACACACAAAAAAGTGTATATTCTAAATAGTTACGGAGGAAAATGACAAAAACATATTCGACCCTAAATTCTGGTCAAAAATTTTGGGCCTAAACATAAAAAAACATTTTCATCAGATATACGAAAAAAAATCATACGAATAATAGTTATAGATCTTACTATTTCCAAAAAGATTAGTTCAGCAAGTTTTGGAGTTAAATCAATAAATAAATATGTAAGCGTATGTTATGTACACAGGAGCTGCCCTGTGTACGTCAACTGTAGTCTCTTACAACCTTACTATTTTCTTCTTTTCAAACACACACACACACGTACATATATTTCCATCAAAAAAATAAGTTTCCCTGAGAATAGTATGTATATTACTATTTTCTATGATATAACTGTTAGGAACATACATACATATAGACACATACATACACACGTACATCACGCTACACCCCACTACAGAACACCTTGATCACGCTACAGCACACTACAGAATACCTTGATCACAGACTGAAGTCTTTTCCTTCTCCTCACAATACTACTACTACTACTACTACTACTACTAATAATAATAAAAAATGATAATAATAATGATAAAAAGGGTGAAATACAGTTTGATATTATAGTAATGATGAAAATAAATCGAGAATAGTGTTCATTATAACCGAAAAAATCATTGTACAAATTTTCATGAGATTCGGAGGTGTGGAAATTTTTGACGAAATTTCCCTTATTTTTTTTCTTAAAAATTGTTTTATTGAATAACTCGAAAACTATGAGGTTTACGTAGATAATGTTTTGAATATTAAATAAAGAGCAGAACACGCCCGTTATTTTGAGCTATTGTGGAATTAAATTGGTAAATAAATAACCGTGAAAATGACAAAACAAAAACGCATTAGTTGTTTTCATAAAACTTTACATATCTCAAGAAGTATATAAATTATTGTAAAATCAAAGAGATCATTCGATATATCTTTTCAAGCTTTACAACTTTGCTTCTATATATTAATCCAGTAGGACTAATAGTTTCGTTGTAAAATGACAAAAACATATTCGACCCCAAATTCTGGTCGATATTTTAAGGCCACAAATAAAACAATAAAAATTTTCATCACAGATTCACGAAAATAACACGAATGAAAGTTATCAATGTTACAATTATAAATACAATAATTTAATGAAAGTTTTCCTGTTTAAACAATAATTTTGGAGAAAAAAAAACTATTATCACTATTATACTACTACTACTATTACTACTACTACCACCACCACCACCACTACTACTACTACTACCACTACCACCACCACCACTACTACTACTACTACTACTACCACCACCAGTACTACTACTACCACCACCAGTACTACTACTACCACCACTATTACTACTACTATTACTATTATTACGGAAAAAAATGTATAAATTACCTGGCGCTTACTTTATTAACATTAACTCACTCACTCACTACAACCATTGCCACCCAGAGCCAGTAGCAGTGTGGTGACTGGAGGAAGGGGGCTGGAACAGGGGCACGTTATTTATTTAATGATTGCATTGATTGATTAATTTTTTCTTTATTTAATTTGTTTTACTTTCACTTCACTGCTGAAGGACCACCAGTGTGGTGCCTTGTCACTAAATTAACTTCTAATGGGGGACTCTTATGGCAATTAACCAGTTATTTACCTTAATTATATTTAATGATGGTCCCTGATGTTGTTTATTTCCCTGAATATTAAAGAAAGCTGCCACCACCCCCAAAGGTTTAATGAGAATTAGGGGATTCTCAGGGAATTTAGTTTCTTCCTAAAAGGGAAGTTAAAATACTCGAAAGAGAAAATGATTACTACCAGGGAAATATAGGCGACCAACAAAGAAAAGGGGACTAATTTAACAATTTATTTAGCTGGTAGAGTGGACTGAGTTTCAATAAGGCACATGGGTACGTGGATTTGTTTCATATCCTTTTCAAGAGTGTTGAGCACTTCCCCACACTTAAGCCACCAGTGTGGTGCCTGGAGGGAGGGGGGCTGGAACAGGGGCACGTTATTTATTTACTGTATACTTTGAATATCACAAATTGACCATTGAGTCTTAGAACACAGCTTAATTAAAGTATAAGACAACTTAATTGTTCATGGCAGAGATAAACTTCCTCAGAAAATAAATACACAGAGTTGGCAATACTTATCTCACCCCGAGATACCAAACTCTTCACACATTACAAGGTGTACCCGTGACTCCCTTCCCTGAAAAATGTCACCCTAAAAAATATTATAATTTTGTAACTGGGCCTGAGAACAGTTAAGGAACCTTTTCTCAGGGGATTTCCGAAATTAAGGTGATCTCATTGTTTCTGGTTATGCAGACATAGTATAATTTTTCCTCACTAAGTAAGGAATACGCGATTCCTACTCCTGAATAAATGGTCTATCAGACCGTCCTACGTGACACATAGTTCCCTAAGGCTTAACTCGGAGATTTGGCATTGGCTTTCTAGCCGTACATTTAAGTACAAGACAAGAGAAAGCAAATAAGAAAT
The DNA here is from genome assembly GCA_036785275.1 of Cancer borealis. Classification (NCBI taxonomy): domain Eukaryota; kingdom Metazoa; phylum Arthropoda; class Malacostraca; order Decapoda; family Cancridae; genus Cancer; species Cancer borealis. The sequence continues at coordinate 102,148 of JAXIVD010000385.1, forward strand.
TGGTGTATGATGTCGTGGAGGCATTCTTTCCCTGTTGATGTTACAAAAGCTTAGTCTCCAGTGAGTATAATCCACTTCCTTAACTCAGAAGTTAATACATAGTCACAATAACATTGTACACCATGAAATATTATTTTGAGGGGGGGAACAGGGGGCCATGTGGGTTTGAAACCACGTCGTTCTTCTTTAAGAGAAGGAAATTAGTATTATCCACTTATAATAGATCTCAACAGAGGTTTACATGTATTGTCAGGCTACTGGGGAATATTATGGACTATATAATAATGGTGAGAGGCATTGGATTTCACAAATATTGAGAAATTTCGAGAGCGATCTCACTCACCTGTTGATGTTACAAAAGCTTAGTCTCCAGTGACGCTCTCGCTGGGAAAAACGCGGGAGATGAGGAGGAGGGGGAAGTTTTTTTTTTTGAGAATATTCCTCCTTTGATCTTATTACTAATTGATTATTGAAATATGAAATGGTTATCAGCTTATAGGAAATTAATTTTGACGCTAAATAAGTAACATTTAGATATCTATTGAACCTGATTTCTGGATTAATATACAGGGGAACATCTTGGGGCGGACGTGACTGATCGCACATCGACAGGCCCGGGGCGTGATCACCTCACATGATGCAATATTACGTCATTCTTAACAAAGTTTTGTGAGAAGATAACTAAGTAGGTTAATTATATTAGACTATGGAGAGCATTTTGACAAGTTAATGACTATTAATAGTGATTAGGTTATGATACTAATTTCTTTCCATAGAAAACTGTCTTGTGGGGGGGATGACTGCATAGGAATTGGAAGTTTGGGGGGAACAATTTCAATATAAACAATAATATAAATATATAGTATAAAATTATGAATATGTGAGTAAAAACATTTATATAATGCAGTATCATCTTGGGAATACAGGATCTAAGGGCATAACCAAAACAAAAAAAAATGGCACATTCAGTAAGGCCTATTTGAGATCAAATTGGAGGCACCACAGCAGCAGCAGCACATTGTTCACATAACACAACCTCAGAAGTGGGTCTTCATGTGCTTGATAATGACACCCCTTGTCTTGAACTGCTTCCCACAAACATCACACTTGAACTTTCTCAGGTCAGAGTGTGTCACATAGTGCTGGGTAAGGTGAGAACTTGTAATGAATCTCTTCCCACATTCTTCACATTCATAATTCTTAACACCAGTGTGTGTATGAATGTGATTAGTGAGGGTAGACTTCTGAGTGAATCTCTTCCCACATTCTTCACATTTATAATTCTTAACACCAGTGTGTGTAAGGATGTGTTTAGTGAGGGTAGACTTGTGAGTGAATCTCTTCCAACATTCTTCACATTTATAATTCTTAACACCAGTGTGTGTAAGGATGTGTTCAGTGAGGTGAGACTTCTGAGTGAATCTCTTCCCACATTCTTCACATTTATAATTCTTAACACCAGTGTGTGTAAGGATATGTTCAGTGAGGGTAGACTTGTGAGTGAATCTCTTCCCACATTCTTCACATTTATAATTCTTAACACCAGTGTGTGTAAGGATGTGTCGAGTGAGGTGATACTTGTAAGTGAATCTCTTCCCACATTCTTCACATTTATAATTCTTAACACCAGTGTGTGTAAGGATGTGTTTAGTGAGGTGAGACTTGTAAGTGAATCTCTTCCCACATTCTTCACATTTATAATTCTTAACACCAGTGTGTGTAAGGATGTGTTTAGTGAGGGTAGACTTGTGAATGAATCTCTTCCCACATTCTTCACATTTATAATTCTTAACACCAGTGTGTGTAAGGATGTGTTCAGTGAGGGTTGACTTGTCAGTGAATATCTTCCCACATTCTTTACATTTATAATTCTTAACACCAGTGTGTGTAAGGATGTGTTTAGTGAGGTTAGACTTGTGAGTGAATCTCTTCCCACATTCTTCACATTTATAATTCTTAACACCAGTGTGTGTAAGGATGTGTTTAGTGAGGGTAGACTTCTGAGTGAATCTCTTCCCACATTCTTCACATTTATAATTCTTAACACCAGTGTGTGTAAGGATGTGTTCAGTGAGGTGAAACTTGAAAGTGAATCTCTTCCCACATTCTTCACATTTATAATTCTTAACACCAGTGTGTGTAAGGATGTGTCGAGTGAGGTGAGACTTGTGAGTGAATCTCTTCCCACATTCTTCACATTTATAATTCTTAAGACCAGTGTGTGTAAGGATGTGTCGAGTGAGGTGAGACTTGTCAGTGAATCTCTTCCCACATTCTTCACATTCATAATTCTTAACACCAGTGTGTGTAAGGATGTGTTCAGTGAGGGTATACTTCTGAGTGAATCTCTTCCCACATTCTTCACATTTATAATTCCTAACACCAGTGTGTGTATGCATGTGTTGAGTGAGTCCTTTCTTATTCTTGAAAGTGTTGCCACACTCTCTACACTCAAACTTTCTCTCTCCTTTGTGGATGGAGTTGCCTGCCTCAGGGTGATTCTTCTGATCACACCTGAACTTCCTCACACCTGAGACAGACTGCTGGTGTTGCTCCTCACTACTCATGTTGCTGTCCTGGCGTGCAGTCCCCACTGCAACACTACTTCTGGCAGCACACCAGATGAGTGAAGTCAGGTGTTGTTGCAGGAAGCCTCAGGGAAGCTGAGTGAGCGAGGGTCCTCCAACACTGTTCAGCAAGATGATGGAGACTTTCTTGATCCTCACGCGGCACCAGGCAGGACCGGCACCCTGGAGGTGGCGGTGCCGTTACACTTGTGCTGCTCCAACGGACCTGGAAATGACATTAGGCTCTAAATGTTATATTTTGCAAGCACACGAGAAATGTGCTCACTAAATCCTAAATCATTAAAAACTAGCCTCCTGGCTAGTAGAGTGGTAGCGTGCTGGTCTTGTATTCTCTTGGTCGGCAGATCGAGTCCCCGCCCGGGCTTGTGATGCTTAAGCTGTTTACTGGGGAGGAACTGCTGTGGTCGGGCACCACAGTGGGGGGTTGGGCTTGCCTGGCTGACGTTCTGGAGAGCATCTTCATTGATGGATAACGGAACTGAAACCCATGCAACTTTAACTTTAAATCCTTGGGTGTAGCCGTGTTCCAGCCTTGCAGTGCAGGCAACCCTCATTACCTGTATGGCTTACATTCCACAAAACTTTATTACATTTATTTAATTTGCGACTCCTGTCTACCGTCTCATGTAGTGTTGAACCCAACCCACACACACACACACACTGCTTCTGTGGTTCAGTGGTCATTCTGAGGTTGTATTTAGCGCTAGTTAGACCCCAGCTAGATTATGCAGCTCAATTTTGGTCCCCTTATTATAGGAAGGATATAGGCTCCTTGGAGGCAGTTCAGAGAAGAATGACCAAGATGATTCAGAGGGTGAGAAATTTACCCTACAAAGATAGGTTAAAACGTCTTAATCTCCACTTCCTAGAGAGAAGGAGGGTAAGAGGGGATATGATTGAGGTTTTCAAATGGGTAAAAGGAATTAATAAGGGAAACATTGATCAGGTTTTAGAATTTAGTACCCAGGATAGGACGTGTGGAAATGGGTACAAGCTAGAAAAACTTAGATTCAGGACAGACATAGGTAGATATTGGTTCACAAACAGTCGTGAACGATTGGAATAGGCTGGATAGACACGTAGTAAGTGCTGAGTCAATAGGTAGCTTTAAAAGACGGCTGGATGAGAGCATGGATAGGGATGACAAGTGGGATGGCTAAATATTGGATTATTCCAAGGGTGGGGGACAAGGAACTGCCTCGTATAGGTCATTAACTGGCCTCTTGCAGTCTCCTAATTTCTTATGTTACCGTCCTCGCCTTCCACCCAGCAAGGCGTGGATTGGAACCTTGCTCAGGTTGCAAAGTATTTTAGTTAAGTTTAGTTAGGTTAGGCTTATTTAACTGCAGCTCTGGGAAGGTTATGCTAACAAAGCTATTGTTTTCGATAAATTTTTACATCTTCAGAAAGGCATGGGGCTATGAAAGAAAATGGCGTCTGCACTTCACACAACCCCTTACCTTTAGTCATAGGAAACATTTGATAGCTTCTAAATTAACATAACTTAACCATACCTTAACTTATGTTGACAAATAACAAAACCTTGTTCAAGCCAAACTAAACTATTCTTTTGGAAGAGAAGGAAAAAACAAAAAATGGTATTTTGTTCTGTAATTCATCGGCATAACTGTTTGGTGTGATCTGAACAAGTACCTGGAGTTGAACTTGTAGTGCATTATAAAGGTAACCAGATATCGAGTGGTTAAGGAAACGAGTCTTTACATCTTACCTTTATAATGCACTGCAGATTCATTTTCTTTCCTAGCCACACGCCATTCTGGTGAAGATGTAAAATTTTACCACAAAAAAATACCTTTGTTAGCATAACCTTCCCAGAGCTGCAGTTAAATAAGCCTAACCAAAACTAACCCAACTGAACCGAACAAAATCTTTAAAAAATAAATAAATTAAAAAATCGTATTTTTTTATGTAATTCATCGGCATAATTGTTTAGTGTGATCTGAACAAGTATTTAAGGTTGAATTTGCAGTGCATTATAAAGGTAACGAGATATCGAGAGATTAAGGAAACGAATCTTCAACTACAGCTTGTCATTCTGAAAATTTTGAATCCTATGTTTATGTCACAAATTAATTGTAACAGTTAGGTTACTTAACCAAACCTAACCTAATCCAACCAAACCTAACCTAATCTAACCATAACCTAATAAACCTAACCTAACTTGACATAATCTTTACCAGGTCAATAATAACGAGCACCGCCTCAACCCTTGACAGATGTGTTGAGTTCACTATGTATAGTATGTACCACTTCATATTTATATCCATATCGTACCAGCACTAGTTATGCACAAATACTTTAGTTTTTGTCACAAACAATTGCCTGCCACGGGGGGGGGGGGGGGGGGGGGCAAGAGGAATAAGAACCCCCAATGCTTTGTGACAGGAACAACTTTTAGATTCATTCAAAACACACCCAAATAAAGCAGAACAAATAGTTTGGTTTGGTTGAGCAGAGTGATAGTGGTGTACTTGTTAATATTTATCAATGCAACACTAAGGGTGTAATGGTACCAGACTCAGCACAAGGAACTATATATTCACACTCACTCTTCATACATGACCTGTGTGTGCACGGGAAAACATATCCATCACACATTGACACTGTACTTAAGCAATAGCCTGGATGACGACCACAATCTGATGCAATTACTAATGGATATATACCTTGTCAGCTGGCTCTATTAACACTGATGATCGTGCTCAAGTCAATGTAATGGTTGGAGATTCCTTGTTGGTTGTTGGTGTTGTTTAGTTGTGCGACGATTCAGTGGCTGCTCTGAGTCCTGTGGTGAAGTCCTGCGAGGGTGTCACAGGCGTGTTAGGTGACCCGTCTTCTTGAAGGCAGCGCGCGCTGGTGAGACGGATCACACCTGCTTGTGGTGAGGGGTAACAGGAGTTGAGAGCAGAGTACAACACGGTGAGAGTGGTCACGCGGACACTGTACTAACAAGTGTTCGTCGTTCCATAGTGTCCTGAATGTTCAATGTTCCTGCAGCAGGGGCAGTGTGGGTCAGGGGACAGACAGACGCAGGCGGTGCAGGTGATAGTGTCCTGAATGTTCAATGTTCCTGCAGCAGGGGCAGTGTGGGTCAGGGGACAGACAGACGCAGGCGGTGCAGGTGATAGTGTCCTGAATGTTCAATGTTCCTGCAGCAGGGGCAGTGTGGGTCAGGGGACAGACAGACGCAGGCGGTGCAGGTGATAGTGTCCTGAATGTTCAATGTTCCTGCAGCAGGGGCAGTGTGGGTCAGGGGACAGACAGACGCAGGCAGTGCAGGTGCAGGTGAGCCGTGAGTGTTGTGTTGTGTGGCCGACACAGAGGCGGGTGAGGGCGCCATCTAGGACGCGGGATTGTTTTCAAGTCAGGCCTTTGTATTGGCAGCTATTGTTAGGGAAAAAAATGAAAACACACAAAAAAGTGTATATTCTAAATAGTTACGGAGGAAAATGACAAAAACATATTCGACCCTAAATTCTGGTCCAAAATTTTGGGCCTTAACATCAAAAAACATTTTCATCGCAGATACGAAAAAAAATCATACGAATAATAGTTATAGATCTTACTATTTCCAAAAAGATTAGTTCAGCAAGTTTTTGAGTTAAAATAAATAAATAAATATGTAAGGGTATGTTATGTACACAGGAGCTGCCCTGTGTACGTCATCTGTAGCCTCTTACAACCTTACTCAATCAGTTCAGAGAAGATGGACAAAGAAAAGTGTTGGTTATGCGGGCTTTCCTTACTCAGTTAGGCTGTCCACATTGAATTTATTTTCCATCAAAGGCAGATTACTTCGTGCTGATTTGATCTTAGTTTGGAAGATCATGACCGGACTGTGACCTTGTTTATGTGATATGTTTGAGAGAGTGACTCATGGTCGTACAAGAGGTCATAATCAAAAATTATTTATGCCCCGTCATTCAACCGAAGTTAGATCGTGCTTCTCAGTAGTTTTTATTGAATAACTCGAAAACTATGAGGTTTACGTAGATAATGTTTTGAATATTAAATAAAGAGCAGAACACACCCGTTATTTTGAGCTATTGTGGAATAAAATTGATAAATAAATAACCGTGAAAATGACAAAACAAAAACGCATTAGTTGTTTTCATAAAACTTTACATATCTCAAGAAGTATATAAATTATTGTAAAATTAAAGAGATCATTCGATATATCTTTTCAAGCTTTACAACTTTGCTTCTATATATTAATCCAGTAGGACTAATAGTTTTGTGGTGCCCGGGGGGGTGGGGGGGGGGTGAGGCTGAGGGCTGGTTCAGAGGTACGTTATTTATTTAAATGATGTTATTGCTTGTTTAATTTCTTTACCTAATTAATTTGTTTTACTTTCACTTCACTGCTGAAGGACCACCAGTGTGGTGCCTTGTCATTAAATTAACTTCGAATGGGGAACTCTCATGGCAATTAAAAAGATATTTACTTTGATTAATTATATTAATTAATGGTCCCTGATGTTGGATATTTCCCTGAATATTAAGAAAAGAAAGCTGCCACCACCCCCAAAGGTTTAATGAGAATTAGGGGATTCTCAGGGAATTTAATTTCTTCCTAAAGGGAAGTTAAAATATTCGAAAGAGAAAATAATTACTACCAGGGAAATATAGGCGACCAATGAAAAGAAAAGGGGAACTGATTTAACAATTTAGTTATTTGGTAGAGTGGACTGAGTTTCAATAAGGCACATGGATTCGTGGATTTGTTTCATATCCTTTTTCAAGAGTGTTGAGCACCTCCCACATTAACCTTACCACACCAGCGGAGGTTAGTATTAACACAGAATCACTTTCTCAGATTTTACTTGAGTTATTTATTTAATGTATACTTTGAATATCACAGGCTGATCATTGAGTCTTAGAAACACGGCTTAGTTATAGTATCCGACAACTTAATGGCTCATGGCAGAAAAACATCATCTTCCTCAAAAAGAAAATAAATACAGAGTTGGCAATACTTATCTCACCTCGAGATACCAAACTCTTCACACATTACAAATTATACCCTTGACTCCCTTCCCTGAAAAATATCACCTTAAAAATGTTATAATTTTGTAACTGGGCCTGAGAACAGTTAAAGAACCTTTTCTCAGGGGATTTCCGAAAGTAAGGTGATCTCAATGTTTCTGGTTATGCATACATAGTATAATTCTTCCTCACTAAGTAGGAATACGCGATTCCTATTCCTGAATACATGGGCTGGGTCTATCAGACCGTCTTACGTGACACATAGTTTCCTAAAGCTTATCTTGGAAATTTGGCAGTGGCTTCTAGCCGTTCATTTAACTACAAAAACAAAAGAAAGTAAATGAGAAATTGGTGTAACTGTCGTGGAGGCATTCTTTCCCTGTGAACGCGATCAAAAGTGGAGGCTGAGTCAGTATAATTCACTTCCTTAACTCAGAAGTTAATACACAGTCACAATAACATAGAAATTACCGTGAAAAATATATATTGTACACCATGAAATATTTTGTAGGGAAATAGGGGACCATGCGGTTTTGAAACCACATTGTCCTTCTTTAAGAGAAGGAAATTGATATTATTCACTTATAATAGATCTCAATAGGGGTTTATATATATTGTCAGGTTACTGGGGAAGATTATGGATTATATATTAATGGTGAGAGGCATTGAATATCACAAATATTGAGGGATTCCGAGAGCGATGTCACTCACCTGTGAACGCGATCAAAAGTGGAGGCTGAGTGACGCTCTCTGGGAAAAAGGCGGGAGGTGAGAAGGAGGAAGGGGGGGTTTTCGAGGATATTCCTCCTTTGATCTTATTATTAATTGATTATTGAGACGTGAAATAGTTATCAGTTTATAGGAAATTAATTTTTACGCTAAATAAGTGACATTTAGATATCTATTGAACCTGATCTCTAGGTTACTATATAGGGGAAAATTTTTGTCTACGTGACTTTTTGCACGTCGACGAGCCCCGGGGCATGATCACCTCATATGATGCAATATTACGTCATCCTTAACAAAGTTTTGTGGGAAGATAACTAAGTAGGTTAATTATATTAGACTATGGAGAGCATTTTGACAAGTTAATAACTATTAATAATGATTAGATTATGATATTAATTTCTTTCCATAGAAAACTGTCTTGTGGGAGGGGTTGACTGCATAGGATTTGAAAGTTTGGAGAAACAATTCTAATATAAACATTAATATAAACATATAGTATAAAAGTATGAATGATGTGTGAGTAAAAACATTTATATAATGCAGTATCCCCTTGGGAATACAGGATCTAAGGGCAGACTAAACAAAACAAAAAGGTACATTCAATAGGCCTATTTGAGATTAAATTGGAGGCATCACAGTTTCGTTGTAAAATGACAAAAACATATTCGACCCCAAATTCTGGTCGATATTTTAAGGCCACAAATAAAACAATAAAAATTTTCATCACAGATTCACGAAAATAACACGAATGAAAGTTATCAATGTTACAATTATAAATACAATAATTTAATGAGTTTTCCTGTTTAAACAATAATTTTGGAGAAAAAAAAAACTATTATCACTATACTACTACTACTACTACTATTACTACTACTACCACCACCACCACCACTACTACTACTACTACTACCACCACTACCACCACCACTACTACCACCAGTACTACTACTACCACCACCAGTACTACTACTACCACCACTATTACTATTATTACTACTACTATTACCACTACTACCACCACCACCACTACTACTACTACTATTACTACTACCACCACCACCACTACTACTACTACCAATATCACCATTACTACTACTACTACTACCACCACCACCACCACTACTACTACTACTACTACTACTTATACGTACATCGTCAGGCTGGAGACATTGTAGAAATTTTCATGAGATTCGGAGGTGTGGAAATTTTCATGAACATTTCGTAGGATACAGCCTTACAAATATTTTCATAATTCATGTTTTGTCAAACAACTCGAAAACTATGAGGTTTACGGAAAAAAATGTATAAATTACCTGGCGCTTACTTTATTAACATTAACTCACTCACTCACTACAACCATTGCCACCCAGAGCCAGTAGCAGTGTGGTGACTGGAGGAAGGGGGCTGGAACAGGGGCACGTTATTTATTTAATGATTGCATTGATTGATTAATTTTTTCTTTATTTAATTTGTTTTACTTTCACTTCACTGCTGAAGGACCACCAGTGTGGTGCCTTGTCATTAAATTAACTTCTAATGGGGGACTCTTATGGCAATTAACCAGTTATTTACCTTAATTATATTTAATGATGGTCCCTGATGTTGTTTATTTCCCTGAATATTAAAGAAAGCTGCCACCACCCCCAAAGGTTTAATGAGAATTAGGGGATTCTCAGGGAATTTAGTTTCTTCCTAAAAGGGAAGTTAAAATACTCGAAAGAGAAAATGATTACTACCAGGGAAATATAGGCGACCAACAAAGAAAAGGGGACTAATTTAACAATTTATTTAGCTGGTAGAGTGGACTGAGTTTCAATAAGGCACATGGGTACGTGGATTTGTTTCATATCCTTTTCAAGAGTGTTGAGCACTTCCCCACACTTAAGCCACCAGTGTGGTGCCTGGAGGGAGGGGGGCTGGAACAGGGGCACGTTATTTATTTACTGTATACTTTGAATATCACAAATTGACCATTGAGTCTTAGAACACAGCTTAATTAAAGTATAAGACAACTTAATTGTTCATGGCAGAGATAAACTTCCTCAGAAAATAAATACACAGAGTTGGCAATACTTATCTCACCCCGAGATACCAAACTCTTCACACATTACAAGGTGTACCCGTGACTCCCTTCCCTGAAAAATGTCACCCTAAAAAATATTATAATTTTGTAACTGGGCCTGAGAACAGTTAAAGAACCTTTTCTCAGGGGATTTCCGAAATTAAGGTGATCTCATTGTTTCTAGTTATGCAGACATAGTATAATTCTTCCTCACTAAGTAAGGAATACGCGATTCCTACTCCTGAATAAATGGGCTAGGTCTATCAGACCGTCCTACGTGACACATAGTTCCCTAAGGCTTAACTCGGAGATTTGGCATTGGCTTTCTAGCCGTACATTTAACTACAAGACAAGAGAAAGCAAATAAGAAATTGGTGTATGATGTCGTGGAGGCATTCTTTCCCTGTTGATGTTACAAAAGCTTAGTCTCCAGTGAGTATAATTCACTTCCTTAACTCAGAAGTTAATACATAGTCACAATAACATTGTACACCATGAAATATTATTTTGAGGGGGGGAACAGGGGGCCATGTGGGTTTGAAACCACGTCGTTCTTCTTTAAGAGAAGGAAATTAGTATTATCCACTTATAATAGATCTCAACAGAGGTTTACATGTATTGTCAGGCTACTGGGGAATATTATGGACTATATAATAATGGTGAGAGGCATTGGATTTCACAAATATTGAGAAATTTCGAGAGCGATCTCACTCACCTGTTGATGTTACAAAAGCTTAGTCTCCAGTGACGCTCTCGCTGGGAAAAACGCGGGAGATGAGGAGGAGGGGGAAGTTTTTTTTTTTGAGAATATTCCTCCTTTGATCTTATTACTAATTGATTATTGAAACATGAAATGGTTATCAGCTTATAGGAAATTAATTTTGACGCTAAATAAGTAACATTTAGATATCTATTGAACCTGATTTCTGGATTAATATATAGGGGAACATCTTGGGGCGGACGTGACTGATCGCACATCGACAGGCCCGGGGCGTGATCACCTCACATGATGCAATATTACGTCATTCTTAACAAAGTTTTGTGAGAAGATAACTAAGTAGGTTAATTATATTAGACTATGGAGAGCATTTTGACAAGTTAATGACTATTAATAGTGATTAGGTTATGATACTAATTTCTTTCCATAGAAAACTGTCTTGTGGGGGGGATGACTGCATAGGAATTGGAAGTTTGGGGGGAACAATTTCAATATAAACAATAATATAAATATATAGTATAAAATTATGAATATGTGAGTAAAAACATTTATATAATGCAGTATCATCTTGGGAATACAGGATCTAAGGGCATAACCAAAACAAAAAAAAATGGCACATTCAGTAAGGCCTATTTGAGATCAAATTGGAGGCACCACAGCAGCAGCAGCACATTGTTCACATAACACAACCTCAGAAGTGGGTCTTCATGTGCTTGATAATGACACCCCTTGTCTTGAACTGCTTCCCACAAACATCACACTTGAACTTTCTCAGGTCAGAGTGTGTCACATAGTGCTGGGTAAGGTGAGAACTTGTAATGAATCTCTTCCCACATTCTTCACATTCATAATTCTTAACACCAGTGTGTGTATGAATGTGATTAGTGAGGGTAGACTTCTGAGTGAATCTCTTCCCACATTCTTCACATTTATAATTCTTAACACCAGTGTGTGTAAGGATGTGTTTAGTGAGGGTAGACTTGTGAGTGAATCTCTTCCAACATTCTTCACATTTATAATTCTTAACACCAGTGTGTGTAAGGATGTGTTTAGTGAGGTCAGACTTCTGAGTGAATCTCTTCCAACATTCTTCACATTTATAATTCTTAACACCAGTGCGTCTAAGGATGTGTTGAGTGAGGGTAGACTTGTGAATGAATCTCTTCCCACATTCTTCACATTTATAATTCTTAACACCAGTGTGTGTATGGATATGTTCAGTGAGGGTAGACTTGTGAGTGAATCTCTTCCCACATTCTTCACATTTATAATTCTTAACACCAGTGTGTGTAAGGATGTGTCGAGTGAGGTGATACTTGTAAGTGAATCTCTTCCCACATTCTTCACATTTATAATTCTTAACACCAGTGTGTGTAAGGATGTGTTCAGTGAGGGTAGACTTGTGAATGAATCTCTTCCCACATTCTTCACATTTATAATTCTTAACACCAGTGTGTGTAAGGATGTGTTTAGTGAGGTTAGACTTGTCAGTGAATCTCTTCCCACATTCTTCACATTTATAATTCTTAACACCAGTGTGTGTAAGGATGTGTTTAGTGAGGGTAGACTTGTGAGTGAATCTCTTCCCACATTCTTCACATTTATAATTCTTAACACCAGTGTGTGTAAGGATGTGTTTAGTGAGGGTAGACTTCTGAGTGAATCTCTTCCCACATTCTTCACATTTATAATTCTTAACACCAGTGTGTGTAAGGATGTGTTCAGTGAGGTGAAACTTGAAAGTGAATCTCTTCCCACATTCTTCACATTTATAATTCTTAACACCAGTGTGTGTAAGGATGTGTCGAGTGAGGTGAGACTTGTGAGTGAATCTCTTCCCACATTCTTCACATTTATAATTCTTAACACCAGTGTGTGTAAGGATGTGTCGAGTGAGGTGAGACTTGTCAGTGAATCTCTTCCCACATTCTTCACATTCATAATTCTTAACACCAGTGTGTGTAAGGATGTGTTCAGTGAGGGTATACTTCTGAGTGAATCTCTTCCCACATTCTTCACATTTATAATTCCTAACACCAGTGTGTGTATGCATATGTTGAGTGAGTCCTTTCTTATTCTTGAAAGTGTTGCCACACTCTCTACACTCAAACTTTCTCTCTCCTTTGTGGATGGAGTTGCCTGCCTCAGGGTGATTCTTCTGATCACACCTGAACTTCCTCACACCTGAGACAGACTGCTGGTGTTGCTCCTCACTACTCATGTTGCTGTCCTGGCGTGCAGTCCCCACTGCAACACTACTTCTGGCAGCACACCAGATGAGTGAAGTCAGGTGTTGTTGCAGGAAGCCTCAGGGAAGCTGAGTGAGCGAGGGTCCTCCAACACTGTTCAGCAAGATGATGGAGACTTTCTTGATCCTCACGCGGCATCAGGCAGGACCGGCACCCTGGAGGTGGCGGTGCCGTTACACTTGTGCTGCTCCAACGGACCTGGAAATGACATTAGGCTCTAAATGTTATATTTTGCAAGCACACGAGAAATGTGCTCACTAAATCCTAAATCATTAAAAACTAGCCTCCCGGCTAGTAGAGTGGTAGCGTGCTGGTCTTGTATTCTCTTGGTCGGCAGATCGAGTCCCCGCCCGGGCTTGTGATGCTTAAGCTGTTTAATGGGGAGGAACTGCTGTGGTCGGGCACCACAGTGGGGGGTTGGGCTTGCCTGGCTGACGTTCTGGAGAGCATCTTCATTGATGGATAACGGAACTGAAACCCATGCAACTTTAACTTTAAATCCTTGGGTGTAGCCGTGTTCCAGCCTTGCAGTGCAGGCAACCCTCATTACCTGTATGGCTTACATTCCACAAAACTTTATTACATTTATTTAATTTGCGACTCCTGTCTACCGTCTCATGTAGTGTTGAACCCAACCCACACACACACACACACTGCTTCTGTGGTTCAGTGGTCATTCTGAGGTTGTATTTAGCGCTAGTTAGACCCCAGCTAGATTATGCAGCTCAATTTTGGTCCCCTTATTATAGGAAGGATATAGGCTCCTTGGAGGCAGTTCAGAGAAGAATGACCAAGATGATTCAGAGGGTGAGAAATTTACCCTACAAAGATAGGTTAAAACGTCTTAATCTCCACTTCCTAGAGAGAAGGAGGGTAAGAGGGGATATGATTGAGGTTTTCAAATGGGTAAAAGGAATTAATAAGGGAAACATTGATCAGGTTTTAGAATTTAGTACCCAGGATAGGACGCGTGGAAATGGGTACAAGCTAGAAAAACTTAGATTCAGGACAGACATAGGTAGATATTGGTTCACAAACAGTCGTGAACGATTGGAATAGGCTGGATAGACACGTAGTAAGTGCTGAGTCAATAGGTAGCTTTAAAAGACGGCTGGATGAGAGCATGGATAGGGATGACAAGTGGGATGGCTAAATATTGGATTATTCCAAGGGTGGGGGACAAGGAACTGCCTCGTATAGGTCATTAACTGGCCTCTTGCAGTTTCCTAATTTCTTATGTTCTTATGTTACCGTCCTCGCCTTCCACCCAGCAAGGCGTGGATTGGAACCTTGCTCAGGTTGCAAAGTATTTTAGTTAAGTTTAGTTAGGTTAGGCTTATTTAACTGCAGCTCTGGGAAGGTTATGCTAACAAAGCTATTGTTTTCGATAAATTTTTACATCTTCAGAAAGGCATGGGGCTATGAAAGAAAATGGCGTCTGCACTTCACACAACCCCCTACCTTTAGTCATAGGAAACATTTGATAGCTTCTAAATTAACATAACTTAACCATACCTTAACTTATGTTGACAAATAACAAAACCTTGTTCAAGCCAAACTAAACTATTCTTTTGGAAGAGAAGGAAAAAACAAAAAATGGTATTTTGTTCTGTAATTCATCGGCATAACTGTTTGGTGTGATCTGAACAAGTACCTGGAGTTGAACTTGTAGTGCATTATAAAGGTAACCAGATATCGAGTGGTTAAGGAAACGAGTCTTTACATCTTACCTTTATAATGCACTGCAGATTCATTTTCTTTCCTAGCCACACGCCATTCTGGTGAAGATGTAAAATTTTACCACAAAAAAATACCTTTGTTAGCATAACCTTCCCAGAGCTGCAGTTAAATAAGCCTAACCAAAACTAACCCAACTGAACCGAACAAAATCTTAAAAAAAAAAATAAATAAATAAATCGTATTTTTTTCTGTAATTCATCGGCATAATTGTTTAGTGTGATCTGAACAAGTATTTAAGGTTGAATTTGCAGTACATTATAAAGGTAACGAGATATCGAGAGATTAAGGAAACGAATCTTCAACTACAGCTTGTCATTCTGAAAATTTTGAATCCTATGTTTATGTCACAAATTAATTGTAACAGTTAGGTTACTTAACCAAATTTAACCTAATCTAACCAAACCTAACCTAATCTAACCATAACCTAACAAAACCTAATCAACCTAACCTAACTTGACATAATCTTTACCAGGTCAATAATAACGAGCACCGCCTCAACCCTTGACAGATGTGTTGAGTTCACTATGTATAGTATGTACCACTTCATATTTATATCCATATCGTACCAACACTAGTTATGCACAAATACCTTAGTTTTTGTCACAAATCATTGCCTGCCACGGGGGGGGGGGGGGGGGGGGGGGGATAAGAACCCCCAATGCTTTGCGACGGGAACAACTTTTAGATTAATTCAAAACACACCCAAATAAAGCAGAACAAATAGTTTGGTTTGGTTGAGCAGAGTGATAGTGGTGTACTTGTTAATATTTATCAATGCAACACTGAGGGTGTAATGGTACCAGACTCAGCACAAGGAACTATATATTCACACTCACTCTTCATACATGACCTGTGTGTGCACGGGAAAACATATCCATCACACATTGACACTGTACTTAAGCAATAGCCTGGATGACGACCACAATCTGATGCAATTACTAATGGATATATACCTTGTCAGCTGGCTCTATTAACACTGATGATCGTGCTCAAGTCAATGTAATGGTTGGAGATTCCTTGTTGGTTGTTGGTGTTGTTTAGTTGTGCGACGATTCAGTGGCTGCTCTGAGTCCTGTGGTGAAGTCCTGCGAGGGTGTCACAGGCGTGTTAGGTGACCCGTCTTCTTGAAGGCAGCGCGCGCTGGTGAGACGGATCACACCTGCTTGTGGTGAGGGGTAACAGGAGTTGAGAGCAGAGTACAACACGGTGAGAGTGGTCACGCGGACACTGTACTAACAAGTGTTCGTCGTTCCATAGTGTCCTGAATGTTCAATGTTCCTGCAGCAGGGGCAGTGTGGGTCAGGGGACAGACAGACGCAGGCGGTGCAGGTGATAGTGTCCTGAATGTTCAATGTTCCTGCAGCAGGGGCAGTGTGGGTCAGGGGACAGACAGACGCAGGCGGTGCAGGTGATAGTGTCCTGAATGTTCAATGTTCCTGCAGCAGGGGCAGTGTGGGTCAGGGGACAAACAGACGCAGGCGGTGCAGGTGATAGTGTCCTGAATGTTCAATGTTCCTGCAGCAGGGGCAGTGTGGGTCAGGGGACAGACAGACGCAGGCGGTGCAGGTGATAGTGTCCTGAATGTTCAATGTTCCTGCAGCAGGGGCAGTGTGGGTCAGGGGACAGACAGACGCAGGCGGTGCAGGTGATAGTGTCCTGAATGTTCAATGTTCCTGCAGCAGGGGCAGTGTGGGTCAGGGGACAGACAGACGCAGGCGGTGCAGGTGATAGTGTCCTGAATGTTCAATGTTCCTGCAGCAGGGGCAGTGTGGGTCAGGGGACAGACAGACGCAGGTGGTGCATGTGATAGTGTCCTGAATGTTCAATGTTCCTGCAGCAGGGGCAGTGTGGGTCAGGGGACAGACAGACGCAGGCGGTGCAGGTGCAGGTGAGCCGTGAGTGTTGTGTTGTGTGGCCGACACAGAGGCGGGTGAGGGCGCCATCTAGGACGCGGGATTGTTTACAAGTCAGGCCTTTGTATTGGCAGCTATTGTTAGGGAAAAAAATGAAAACACACAAAAAAGTGTATATTCTAAATAGTTACGGAGGAAAATGACAAAAACATATTCGACCCTAAATTCTGGTCAAAAATTTTGGGCCTTAACATCAAAAAACAGTTTCATCGCAGATACGAAAAAAGATCATACGAATAATAGTTATAGATCTTACTATTTCCAAAAAGATTAGTTCAGCAAGTTTTGGAGTTAAAATAAATAAATAAATATGTAAGGGTATGTTATGTACACAGGATCTGCCCTGTGTACGTCAACTGTAGCCTCTTACAACCTTACTCAATCAGTTCAGAGAAGATGGACAAAGAAAATTGTTGGTTATGCGGGCTTTCCTTACTCAGTTAGGCTGTCCACATTGAATTTATTTTCCATCAAAGGCAGATTACTTCGTGCTGATTTGATCTTAGTGTACCGAGTACAACGGGCCAACTATCATTACGGTGATTCCTTTGCGGAATCACCGGTAAATCCTCGTATTCTCGACGCTCGTTAAGATACCTTGTTATGGTTAGAGTAGGTACTACTAGCGAAAGAGGATGATGGGAAAAACGCGTGACGTCACTGGAACTGAGGATATATATACCGGTCTGGGCGGAAAGTCAGTCACTAGTGTTCCGTGACCCCGCTCCAGACAGCTGCCGAGAGGACCAGCAAAAGACTGTCTTTCGGTTGTGGTTTGACGAAGGCTGCATGTGGAGTTGCCTCTCAAACAAGGACGACGGCCAGAAGGACCCAGTGACTCTCAAACAATATTTGTGGCGTGAGTGTATTTTGGTCGTTTTCCATCAGTTCCCTCACGTATAGTTAGGTAGGATAGAATAGGAATATTTGTGTTAAGGTATATGTTTATGTTTGTGTCGCTAAGGGTGGATAAGCATTTGTAAGAGCACCACCACGGATATAGCGAGTACTTTATTTATTTATTCATCATTAAAGTTGTCCATTATTTTACTATACTCGTTTTCTGTTCGTATCTCAACCTCGGTGGTGGAGGGCCAAGTGGTAGTAGTAGCAATAGTGTCGATACCCAAGTGGTGTCGTGGTGGCAGCATAGAAAGTAGTAGATAAGAAGGGTAGAGTTAATACCGAAACGGTACAGTGATGACAGCAGTGTCAATTTAAGTAACATTTACCTACGGTACAGTGGCAGAAACGCGGACCCTCGGTACAGTGGTGGCAGCGGTGGGATGCAAAGTACGCATCAGCCCACGTTGTCCGGAGGACGCTACGTAGTACCTCGTGTGCTAGTTAAGTAGGTAATTAGCCCCCCTTCCAGTTAATTTTTTATTCCCTTACAGAGTAGTGATTAGTGATTGGTGATTAGAATAGTTACGTAGAGTTAATAGTGATGCATTGTTTTCTTTTTTTTAAGTGTTAGTGATAGTATTAGTGGACTAATACGCTCAAAGTCTCCTCTGCGGGCACCTGTCCCCAGATTGTTAAGTGAGTCGCGGTCTTCGGATCGCCGGGCGTCCTTCCCCCCTCCAATTAAATTTTAATTATGAATTCTCAGATAGACTTGTTAGGCGACTCGTGGTTTCCCCAGGAGAAAATAACAGAAGTGGGTGAACAAGCGCTTGATGGAGCAATAAAACCAGAGTGTTCAGAAGTCGGTCATCACAATCAGAGGAAGATGGAGTCCTTTATTATTCTCAACAGAAAAGAGATAACACCTTGCTCGATTCGTTGGTGGTGCCCACGGTAATGAAACGGAAAGCCCATGCTATGTTTTTTTAAATTGAAACGTCGGATGAGTGTGACGCGGGAGTTAGGGATATTAACTTATACGTGAGGGCGATTATGGTGGTGCCAAATACACACTCCTCCACTTCGAGGGTGGACGAGGCAGTTACTACTACAACCATCACCTCACTGTCAACGGCGATACTCAAATGGTGCCGCGGACAAGTAACATTTACCTACGGTACAGTGGCAGTAACACTGACCCTCGGTACAGTGAGGGCGGAAGGTCAGTCACTGTCAACGGCGACACAATCCACCGTGCCGCGGACAAGTTAACACTAGTTGTGGGTGATGGAGGTTCTATAGTCGACATGAGCGAGATCGTGTTTCCTTCCGAGGATGAGGATGACACGGAGGAACCACGCAGAGCCCGAAGGCCTGTGAGGAATTCCTAGAGGAGTGTTGAGAGGGAGAGATGGTAGTAAGTAGACCCCTGGGTGGTTAAAGGAAAGGTTACTGCCTATAAAAACTCTTTTGCAGCGGCGAGGAGATGCCGAGCTGGTAAACTGGTCCCGCAGCTGAAGCAGAGATCACCGCAGTCCTGGGGGTTCTGTAGTGCCCAGGTAAAGGACTGGAAGTTCACCCCCCATGGATGAAGGCTTTGGTGAGACCCCGTCGAGGATCACCACCCTGCTCAGTTTGCCAGGACTGGTTGGGAGTTGGGTTCACCTATTCCGACCAGGAGGTCGAGTCACGTCTGACTCGGAAGTCTTGCATAGAGACAAGAAGAAAGAAGAAGAAGAAGAAGAAGACCGGTCCCGACTTATGTTGATAATATATAAACTCATGTTCTTACGAGTGTGAGAATACGAGGATTTATTTTTTTTAAAGAGGAAAGCCGTGTACCGAGTACAACGGGCCAACTATCATTACGGTGATTCCTTTGCGGAATCACCGGTAAATCCTCGTATTCTCGACGCTCGTTAAGATACCTTGTTATAGTTAGAGTAGGTACTACTAGCGAAAGAGGATGATGGGAAAAACGCGTGACGTCACTGGAACTGAGGATATATATACCGGTCTGAGCGGAAGGTCAGTGACTAGTGTTCCGTGACCTCGCTCCAGACAGCTGCCGAGAGGACCAGCAAAAGACTGTCTTTCGGTTGTGGTTTGACGAAGGCTGCATGTGGAGTTGCCTCTCAAACAAGGACGACGGCCAGAAGGACCCAGTGACTCTCAAACAATATTTGTGGCGTGAGTGTATTTTGGTCGTTTTCCATCAGTTCCCTCACGTATAGTTAGGTAGGATAGAATAGGAATATTTGTGTTAAGGTATATGTTTATGTTTGTGTCGCTAAGGGTGGATAAGCATTTGTAAGAGCACCACCACGGATATAGCGAGTACTTTATTTATTTATTCATCATTAAAGTTGTCCATTATTTTACTATACTCGTTTTCTGTTCGTATCTCAACCTCGGTGGTGGAGGGCCAAGTGGTGGTAGTAGCAATAGTGTCGATACCCAAGTGGTGTCGTGGTGGCAGCATAGAAAGTAGTAGATAAGAAGGGTAGAGTTAATACCGAAACGGTACAGTGATGACAGCAGTGTCAATTTAAGTAACATTTACCTACGGTACAGTGGCAGAAACGCGGACCCTCGGTACATTAGTTTGGAAGATCATGACCGGACTGTGACCTTGTTTATGTGATATGTTTGAGAGAGTGACTCATGGTCGTACAAGAGGTCATAATCAAAATCTATTTGTGCCCCGTCATTAAACCGGTTAGATCGCGCTTCTCAGTAGTTTTTATTGAATAACTCGAAAACTATGAGGTTTACGTAGATAATGTTTTGAATATTAAATAAAGAGCAGAACACACCCGTTATTTTGAGCTATTGTGGAATAAAATTGGTAAATAAATAACCGTGAAAATGACAAAACAAAAACGCATTAGTTGTTTTCATAAAACTTTACATATCTCAAGAAGTATATAAATTATTGTAAAATTAAAGAGATCATTCGATATATCTTTTCAATTTTTACAACTTTGCTTCTATACATTAATCCAGTAGGACTAATAGTTTCGTTGTAAAATGACAAAAACATATTCGACCCCAAATTCTGGTCGATATTTTAAGGCCACAAATAAAACAATAAAAAATTTCATCACAGATTCACGAAAATAACAAGAATGAAAGTTATCAATGTTACAATTATAAATACAATAATTTAATGAAAGTTTTCCTGTTTAAACAATAATTTTGGAGAAAAAAAAAAAATATTATCACTATTATACTACTACTACTATTACTACTACTACTACTACTACCACCATCACCACCAGTACTACTACTCCCACCACTATTACTACTACTACTAATTACCACCACTACTACTACTACTACTACTACTACCACCACTACTACTACTATTACTACTACTACTACTACTACTACCACCACCACCAGTACTACTACTCCCACCACTATTACTACTACTACTAATTACCACCACTACCACTACTACTACTACTACTACCACCACTACTACTACTATTACTACTACCACTACCACCACTACTACTACTAATACTACTGCCACTACTACCACCACCACCACCACTACTACTACTACTACTACTTATATGTACATCGTCAGGCTGGAAACATTGTAGAAATTTTCATGAGATTCGGAGGTGTGGAAATTTTCATGAAAATTTTCATGAATATTTTCATAAATCATGTTTTGTCAAATAACCCGAAAACTATGAGGTTTACGTAAAAAAAATGTATAAATGACCTGGCACTTACTTTATTAACATTAACTCACTCACTCACTACAACCATTGCCACCCAGAGCCAGTAGCAGCAGCAGCACATTGTTCACATAACACAACCTCAGAAGTGGGTCTTCATGTGCTTGATAATGACAGTCTTTGTCTTGAACTGCTTCCCACAAACATCACACTTGAACTTTCTCAGGTCAGAGTGTGTCACATAGTGCTTGGTAAGGTTATAACTTATAATGAATCTCTTCCCACATTCTTCACATTCATAATTCTTAACACCAGTGTGTGTAAGGATGTGTTGAGTGAGGGCAGACTTGTGAGTGAATCTCTTCCCACATTCTTCACATTTATAATTCTTAACACCAGTGTGTGTAAGGATGTGTTGAGTGAGGGTAGACTTCAGAGTGAATCTCTTCCCACATTCTTCACATTTATAATTCTTAACACCAGTGTGTGTAAGGATGTGTTGAGTGAGGGTAGACTTCTGAGTGAATCTCTTCCCACATTCTTCACATTCATAATTCTTAACACCAGTGTGTGTAAGGATGTGTTTAGTGAGGGTAGACTTGTGAGTGAATCTCTTCCCACATTCTTCACATTCATAATTCTTAACACCAGTGTGTGTAAGGATGTGTTGAGTGAGGTAAGATTTCTGAGTGAATCTCTCCCCACATTCTTCACATTTATAATTCTTAACACCAGTGTGTGTAAGGATGTGTTTAGTGAGGGTAGACTTGTGAGTGAATCTCATCCCACATTCTTCACATTTATAATTCTTAACACCAGTGTGTGTAAGGATGTGTTCAGTGAGGGTAGACCTCTGAGTGAATCTCTTCCCACATTCTTCACATTTATAATTCTTAACACCAGTGTGTGTAAGGATGTGTTGAGTGAGGGTAGACTTCTGAGTGAATCTCTTCCCACATTCTTCACATTTATAATTCCTAACACCAGTGTGTGTAAGGATGTGTTTAGTGAGGGTAGACTTCTGAGTGAATCTCTTCCCACATTCTTCACATTTATAATTCTTAACACCAGTGTGTGTAGGGATGTGTTTAGTGAGGTCAGACTTCTGAGTGAATCTCTTCCCACATTCTTCACATTTATAATTCCTAACACCAGTGTGTGTATGCATGTGTTGAGTGAGTCCTTTCTTATTCTTGAAAGTGTTGCCACACTCTCTACACTCAAACTTTCTCTCTCCTTTATGGATGGAGTTGCCTGCCTCAGGGTGATTCTTCTGATCACACCTGAACTTCCTCACACCTGAGACAGACTGCTGGTGTTGCTCCTCACTACTCATGTTGCTGTCCTGGCATGCAGTCCCCACTGCAACACTACTTCTGGCAGCACACCAGATGAGTTAAGTCAGGTGTTGTTGCAGGAAGCCTCAGGGAAGCTGAGTGAGCGAGGGTCCTCCAACACTGTTCAGCAAGATGATGGAGACTTTCTTGATCCTCACGTGGCACCAGTCAGGACCGGCACCCTGGAGGTGGCGGTGCCGTTACACTTGTGCTGCTTCAACGGACCTGGAAATGACATTAGGCTCTAAATGTTATATTTTGCAAACACACCAGAAATGTGCTCACTAAATCCTTGGGTGTAGCCGTGTTCCAGCCTTGCAGTGCAGGCAACCCTCATTACCTGTATGGCTTACATTCCACAAAACTTTATTACATTTATTTAATTTATGACTTCTGTCTACCGTCTCATGTAGTGTTGAACACAACCCACACACACACACACACACACACACACACTGCTTCTGTGGTTCAGTGGATACCGTCCTCGCCTTCCACCCAGCAAGGCGTGGGATGGAACCTTGCTCAGGTTGCAAAGTATTTTAGTTAAGTTTAGTTAGGTTAGGCTTATTTAACTGCAGCTCTAGGAAGGTTATGCTAACAAAGCTATTGTTTTCGAAAAAATTTTATATCTTCAGAAAGGCATGGGGCTATGAAAGAAAATGGCGTCTGCACTTCACACAACCCCCTACCTTTAGTCATAGAAAACATTTGATAGCTTCTAAATTAACATAACTTAACCATACCTTAACTTATGTTGACAAATAACAAAACCTTGTTCAAGCCAAACTAAACTATTCTTTTGGAAGAGAAGGAAAAAACAAAAAATGGTATTTTGTTCTGTAATTCATCGGCATAACTGTTTGGTGTGATCTGAACAAGTACCTGGAGTTGAACTTGTAGTGCATTATAAAGGTAACCAGATATCGAGTGGTTAAGGAAACGAGTCTTTACATCTTACCTTTATAATGCACTGCAGATTCATTTTCTTTCCTAGCCACACGCCATTCTGGTGAAGATGTAAAATTTTACCACAAAAAAATACCTTTGTTAGCATAACCTTCCCAGAGCTGCAGTTAAATAAGCCTAACCAAAACTAACCCAACTGAACCGAACAAAATCTTTAAAAAATAAATTAATTAAAAAATCGTATTTTTTTCTGTAATTCATCGGCATAATTGTTTAGTGTGATCTGAACAAGTATTTAAGGTTGAATTTGCAGTGCATTATAAAGGTAACGAGATATCGAGAGGTTAAGGAAACGAATCTTCAACTACAGCTTGTCATTCTGAAAATTTTGAATCCTATGTTTATGTCACAAATTAATTGTAACAGTTAGGTTACTTAACCAAATTTAACCTAATCTAACCAAACCTAACCTAATCTAACCATAACCTAACAAAACCTAATCAACCTAACCTAACTTGACATAATCTTTACCAGGTCAATAATAACGAGCACCGCCTCAACCCTTGACAGATGTGTTGAGTTCACTATGTATAGTATGTACCACTTCATATTTATATCCATATCGTACCAACACTAGTTATGCACAAATACCTTAGTTTTTGTCACAAATCATTGCCTGCCACGGGGGGGGGGGGGGGGAGGAATAAGAACCCCCAATGCTTTGCGACGGGAACAACTTTTAGATTCATTCAAAACACACCCAAATAAAGCAGAACAAATAGTTTGGTTTGGTTGAGCAGAGTGATAGTGGTGTACTTGTTAATATTTATCAATGCAACACTAAGGGTGTAATGGTACCAGACTCAGCACAAGGAACTATATATTCACACTCACTCTTCATACATGACCTGTGTGTGCACGGGAAAACATATCCATCACACATTGACACTGTACTTAAGCAATAGCCTGGATGACGACCACAATCTGATGCAATTACTAATGGATATATACCTTGTCAGCTGGCTCTATTAACACTGATGATCGTGCTCAAGTCAATGTAATGGTTGGAGATTCCTTGTTGGTTGTTGGTGTTGTTTAGTTGTGCGACGATTCAGTGGCTGCTCTGAGTCCTGTGGTGAAGTCCTGCGAGGGTGTCACAGGCGTGTTAGGTGACCCGTCTTCTTGAAGGCAGCGCGCGCTGGTGAGACGGATCACACCTGCTTGTGGTGAGGGGTAACAGGAGTTGAGAGCAGAGTACAACACGGTGAGAGTGGTCACGCGGACACTGTACTAACAAGTGTTCGTCGTTCCATAGTGTCCTGAATGTTCAATGTTCCTGCAGCAGGGGCAGTGTGGGTCAGGGGACAGACAGACGCAGGCGGTGCAGGTGATAGTGTCCTGAATGTTCAATGTTCCTGCAGCAGGGGCAGTGTGGGTCAGGGGACAGACAGACGCAGGCGGTGCAGGTGATAGTGTCCTGAATGTTCAATATTCCTGCAGCAGGGGCAGTGTGGGTCAGGGGACAGACAGACGCAGGCGGTGCAGGTGATAGTGTCCTGAATGTTCAATGTTCCTGCAGCAGGGGCAGCGTGGGTCAGGGGACAGACAGACGCAGGTGGTGCAGGTGATAGTGTCCTGAATGTTCAATGTTCCTGCAGCAGGGGCAGTGTGGGTCAGGGGACAGACAGACGCAGGCGGTGCAGGTGATAGTGTCCTGAATGTTCAATGTTCCTGCAGCAGGGGCAGTGTGGGTCAGGGGACAGACAGACGCAGGAGGTGCAGGTGCAGGTGAGCCGTGAGTGTTGTGTTGTGTTCTTCTTCTTCTTCTTCTTGTGACCTCTTTCGCTTTTTATCGCTTCTTAGGTCCTCTTTCCCTTCAGTGTTCTGCTCCTGATTCCTCAACAACCTGCGGAGGAGCACCAGAGAGCACATCACAGGGAACACAACTGTAAACATATTATGTCCGTTTTCCCCACGCCTGTGTCAGGAACTCTTTAGCTGCTCTTATGATTTTTTTTCTCTCTCTCTCTCTCTCCCTCTCTCCCCTGTGCAGGCCCAGCACTGTGAGGATTCCTCCGTCCTCCTCCTCCTCCAGTCCAGTGTGGCCGACACAGAGGCGGGTGAGGGCGCCATCTAGGACGCGGGATTGTTTTCAAGTCAGGCCTTTGTATTGGCAGCTATTGTTAGGGAATAAAATGGAAAACACACAAAAAAGTGTATATTCTAAATAGTTACGGAGGAAAATGACAAAAACATATTCGACCCTAAATTCTGGTCAAAAATTTTGGGCCTAAACATAAAAAAACATTTTCATCAGATATACGAAAAAAAATCATACGAATAATAGTTATAGATCTTACTATTTCCAAAAAGATTAGTTCAGCAAGTTTTGGAGTTAAATCAATAAATAAATATGTAAGCGTATGTTATGTACACAGGAGCTGCCCTGTGTACGTCATCTGTAGTCTCTTACAACCTTACTATTTTCTTCTTTTCAAACACACACACACACACACACACGTACGTACATATATTTTCATCAAATAAATAATAGCTTACCTTAAAAATTAGAAAATATTTTACTCGGTGGGAATAATTCTACCACAAACAATTTAATTAATGACATAATATAACATAATCTAAACACATTCTTTTAATTTCCTCAATAAAATTATACCAACCAAAATATAAAAAAAAAATAAATAAAAATATATAATGGTAGCGTCCCCGCCTGTCATCCACCAAGTCGTAAATTGAAATCCTTCACAAACTAAGTAATTATCACTGCTAGAGAGTAATTACTATTTTCATTAGCAATGTAATTAAAGTGGTGAGGCAAAAACCGGGGTAATTAGCCTATAATAACCTTAATAATAACAATAATAATCCTTAACGTAAGGAAGGTAAAATGTGCTCGTAATAAATCCAGCGCGTGATCCCACTGACTCATTTTCCAGCTACGTATATATAAATTGCTTCTTATACGCACATATAGACACGTACATAGACACACATGACCCTCACCTGTTAGTACATACGCTCACCTTTTCTCTATAGGGCGTGGACGGGCGTGGGTGAGGCGTGGGCGGAAATATTTACACTTTTTTTTATAATAACACTTGGTTTGAATCTTCACTGAGTCGTCATGTTTATTGTCTCAATGATCGTTATTATTATTATTATCATTATTATTATTATTATTATTGTTATTGTTATTAAGTATTTAGTGATTTTATTTTTTGCATCAATATTTTCACGTCATTATCTACGTAACCATTACTTAAACTCAAAACATTTTCATTAAT
>JAXIVD010000385.1:134239-136820 GCA_036785275.1 Cancer borealis
GGTGGGTTAGGGTGTGTTTTGGGTGTGATAGGGTGTGTTTAGATGTGTGAGGCTGTGATAGGGTGTGTTTTGGGTGTGTTTTGGTGTGTTTTGGGTGTGTTTTGGTGTGTTAGGGTGTGTTAGACAATTATCTGTGGGAGAGATAGTGTTTTTGGGTGTATTAGGGTGTGTTAAGATGTATTTAGGGTGTGTTAAGGTGGGTTAGGCAATTATCTGGGGGAGAGAGGGTATGTTAGGGTCATAAATATGGTCTTAATTTAACTCATTAGCAAAACAACACACTCTGACACACTTATTGACTCTAAAACACAACCAAACACACTTATAATACAATCAAACACACTCTAACACATTTAAACTCAATCTAACACACCCAAACACACCCCAAACACCCCAAAACACACCCAAAACACACCTAAAACACACCCAAAACACACTCAAACACACCCAAAACACACCAAAACACCCCCAAACATACCAAAACACCCAAAACACACCCAAAACACACCCAAAACACACTCAAACACACCCAAACATACCAAAACACCCCAAAACACACCAAAACACACCAAAACACCCCTAAGACACACATATCCTAATTAAACCCCGCTAATCACCTTCTAATTACCTGATCAGTGCACCAGTACCACAGAGAGTTAATCCTGAGTCCAAACAGCATGCCAGTCCAAGGATAATTACTCTCCCCGGGGACAGAGGACCGGAGGAAATGCATGTAATCTTTAGGCGGTTGACCACAAGAGTTATTATGGGCGTCTAAGGCTCTGTCGGCGGCCACAGCGAGAGGAAACTTGTCTACCAAACCTTGATAACCGCCCACCTCTTGGAAGGCTGATGGGCGTGGGCGTGGGCGGGGAGGGGGTAGATGATAGGGGAAGTGAGGAGGGGGAAGGGAGGAAAGGGAGAGAGGGGAGGAAGGGGAGGAGTGAGGGAGAGAAGAGAGAGGAGAGGGAGAGAAAAAATGGTATTATTATTATTATTATTATTATTATTACTATCATCTTAAAATTAATATTATTCCTACCATTTTCAGCATTCCTAAGACATTCCCACCCACATTCCCACCATTCCCACACCCACGCCCACGCCCACTCACCCAGCACCATGAGCACAAACGCCCCGGCCACCATAAGGGCTGTCTGTACAAAGTCAGTCCAAACAACAGCTGCCAGTCCCCCAGCAATAGTGAAAGCAGCAGCAACCAACAGGAGGAAGAGTATACTAAGATAGAGCCACTGGGAGCTGCTCTTGTTTAAAGCCAGCTGCATAAATAGTGCTCCAGCGTACAAATCAGCCTATGTATGGGTGAGAGAGAGGTATACATAGTTAGGGTATTTAATTGCGGTCATTTTAGTACCATGGACATGCCTAATAGCCCTATAATTACAGAGATATTCATTAATACATTATAATATTCGTGGGTGATTTTATATTTTTCGTTCAAAGCCAGCTGTATAAATAGTGCTCCAGCGTACAAGTTAGCCTATGTATGGGTGAGATAAGGGTATGTATGGTTAGGGTATTTATTTGCAGTCATTTTGGTACTATAGATATGTATAATGCATCTATAGATACTTAGGTTTTTATGATTATATGAAAATTTTTTGGGGGTAAATTCAATTTTTTTTCAAACCTAGCTGTATAAAAATTACTATAACTTATAAATTACTCTAGCTATGGAAATGATAAGGGTATGTATGGTTAGATTATTTATTTGCGGTCATTTTGGTACCATAGACATACATAATACACCCATACATACTTAGATATTTATGAATACATGAAAACTTTTATGGGGGATAATTTCACACATCACTCAAAACTAACTTCACAAAAACTGCTATAGCACACAAACCAAACACGATCAGAAAAAAAAAAAAACACACACCCAGATAGCATATAAAATTACCAATAATTTAACACCACATACATCAAAAACACACATACACTTACCGAGATTTTCGTGAATATGTAGAGGATGAGCGCTAGGAAGGAGAGATAAACACGAATTCTCTGACCTCCGAACCTCAATCTTAGATACTCAGGCATAGTATAGACACCAGCACTCATATAGACAGGACGAACAGCCAACCAAGGATGATTATGGTGTATATACTCTGTAGGGGAAGGTAGGGGTGTTAGGGGGAGGAGGAGGAGGAGGAGAAGGAGGAAGAGGAGGAGGAGGAGAAGGAGGAGGTAGAGGAGGAGGAAAGATAACAATATAGAATGAAATATATAAAAAAAATATTGATATCAGCGAGAGAAAAAAAAAATGTATATCCTCACCACCACTACTACTACTACTACTATAACTACAACTATAACTACTACTACTACTTACCCCTTGTTCATAGAGTGTTACAGCTGTTCCTGAAGCTGCACCCGACCCTGCCAGGCCTATAAAATGGCCTGAGCCTATGTTAGAAGCGAAGAGAGAAGCTCCAACCTGCGTTTTGAGGGAAAGGGAAAGATCAATTAGAGATAAGTATAGGGGAGAGAGGGAGGAGGGAAGGGAAGGAAGGAGGGAAGGGAGGAAGGAGGAAGGATGGATGGAAGGAAGGAT